>OY735207.1:55756278-55761278 GCA_963457665.1 Thysanoteuthis rhombus
CTAGAGTCAGTCACATACATATATGTGTGTGCCTGTGCTTTATATATCTCTCTTTCTATATATGTTCACGTATGAGTGTGTGTGTTTAGATATAGCTATCTCCACTTTACGAAATTCTGCTTTACGCCACTCTGCTTCTATGAGATACCCCAACTTCAATTAGCTTTCATTTGTGTCTGTGAGCATTTGTGCCTTATCTCGATTTATTTTCTGCATCTTTTAGAAAGATGCGTGCTAAGGCATCTGCAAAGCCTAACCGCGCTTGTAAGGGTGTTACGCTTTGCATAAAAATGTTTGGAGTGCGGGAACGCTCAGATAAATCTTAGCATGTAAATTATCCTCAAAAGAGGAGGAAATCAAGCGAAGAATAGCTCTAGGATGGCAAGCCTTCGGCAGAGCAAACTCAACTTTCAAAAACAAGACGATACCAATAATCCTTAAAAAAAAGGTATACAACCAATGCATCCTCCCGATAGTCACTTATGGAGCTGAAACATGGAACTTAACCAAGAGACTGACCCGCCAACTGAGAAGCATGCAACGCATGCATGAAAGAATCATGCTCAACCTCACATGGAGAGATCAAAAGACAGCACAGTATATTAGGAAGAAAACGGGAGTCCGACAACATCATAGAAACTATTGAAAAAACTCAAATGGCAATGGGTAGGCCATGCTGCAAGAATGACAGATAACCGATAGACATCATGACTCATAACATTGATCCACAGAGCCCACATGCAAACCGAGCCCGACAGAATACAAGATGGAGAGATGAACTTGATAAATTCAGAAAATACTGGTTCTGCAAATCCTGGGGTAGGTCAATGTCAAATGACCGGCGTCAATAGACTGATGATGATGATGATGGTGATGGTGATGATAATGATGATGATCTCAGATAGCAGGGAGACCTGTGAGTGCAATTGCAAACGCAATTTGTTGGATGCAATGAATGATTGACATCAAAACAATTTCAATATTAATGATGTGCATTGTATGAATGCGAGCAAGCGTGCGTAGGGTTTTGCCTATGTGTGCATGCGTGTATTTGTGTGTGTATGTGTATGTGTGTTTTTGTGATTATGTGTGTGTGTACGCAAGTGCGTGTTACTGAGGAGGGCAGACTGAAATGTGTTACCAGGGGGGGGAAGACTGATGGATTCCGTTGCTGAGAAGCGAAATAAAGGGTAGGAGGAAGGGGGGAAGAGAAGGGAGCAAAGAAAGGAGAGAGAGAGATAGGAGGCATTGAGGGGAGTCAAAATAGGTTAGGGGAGAGTATATGAATGAGAGAGAGAGAGAGAGAGAGAGAGAGTGCGAGATAGGAAGAGAAAGAGAGGGGGTCAAAAAAGGGAGGAAGAATAGAGAGAAGGTAAGACAATCTAAGGCACAGTTCATGATTTAGATAGATTGATAGAGAGAGAGAGAGAGAGGAGAGAGAGAGAGAGAGACAGACAGAAAAGAGAAAGGGAGAAAATAGAGAAGAGAGGGATATATATATATATATATATATATATATATATATATATATATATATATATATATACGGGAGAGAGAGAGAGTTTTCATTTTGTTTGTCCTCGCCAGACCAAAATGTTCACAACCAGCGGAAATTGATCCCTTGATTCGTTCAGTTACCCCCAATACCCCAAACCGGAAAGTACCACAAATCTGAAATTTCTTGATGGGGTGATGGTGTTAATTTGTAATGTAAGATTATGTCAAATTGATCACTAGTTTGAGTTAGCAGCATTCACGCTTGTTTTTTTGTTTTTTAAAATTCAGACTTTTTAGTGATCACTGTCCAACAAAATGGGAGAAAAATAACTTATTCATTGATCCCCTGTCTTCCATTTTTCAATTCAACTAACACGACACGTTGCCAAAAGATGTTAGTCATGTCCCGAAATCTTTTAAGTGACTACCCAGGTCCGTTTATTAAGATCTCATCACAAGATGTATACAGCTGCGCAAAGAACACATTCATTCTCATGGCATCCCCAGTTCATAGTAACGCATAGAGTTGCTGATCTGAAGGTCATAAGTTTTCAATATCATTTAATATTTCTTCATTGTGCAAACCATGGGGAGTGTTCAACAAGGACAACGAATCTCCTCGGAATCCTCAAAATAAGAAATCAAGCGAAGAATCACTCTAGGATGACAAGCCTTTGGCAGAGCTAGCTCAACCATCAGAAACAAAAGGATCCAATTAGTCCTAAAACGAAGGGTATACAACCAATGTATCCTCCTGATAGTTACATATGGAGCTTTAACACTGAACCTAATCAAGAGACTGACCCACAGACTGAGAAGCATGCAACGTGCACATGAAAGAATCATATTCAACCTCTCATGGAAAGATCAGAAGACAACACAATATATCACGGAGAAAGCAGGAGTCTGAGACATCATAGAATCCATAAGAAAACCCCAATGGCAATGGGCTGGTCATGTGGTAAGAATTGCAGACAACCGATGGACATCATGACTCAACGTGGATCCTCAGAGATCAAATGTGAAACAGAGACCGGCAGAATATAAGATGGAGAGAGGAACTTGACTAATTAAGATAAAGTTAGTTCTGCGACACCCATGATAGAGAGCTGTGTTGAATCTTCGGGAAGGTCTATGTCTAATGATGGACGATTAAAGACTGTTGATGATGATGATGATGATGATGATGATGATGATGATTCCTTCAGATGAATCACGTACGATGGGCGTCCGCTGGGCGTGGCGGAAAAATGCCCCCACCCCCGGATCAGGGCTTTTCACCGAGGATGAAGGGGGATGTTGAAAGTTGGAAACTTATAGTCAATCAAGTATAATGGTGCAATATGAATAATATTTTAGCCGAACAATGTTCCCATAAAATGACTGTATTAGTATTGCTGTTATCAGTGTTACTACGAAGACATATCCCGAATAAACCCACCCAGCCCGCAAATATATCCAAGTGCACCCCACTGGGAAAGTGGTTAGCGGTCGCCTATGTCCTAACCCTGACGAAATTGAAATAATCAATGATATGACAAGGACATTAATAATGCAAATTCTAAAACGAGATCATCGTAACATTAATACCATTGTTATGTCAAAGCTGTGTAAGATTATTGCAACGACAAGATGGAATTATAAAATATTATTTATAGAATAAACTTAACAAATCAAATTCCACTCCTTATTAAAGTTTTGGTGCCGACAAACGAAAAAGACTCAAGGGATTATACAGACGCATCAACTTCTGATCGTATTTACACAAGAGGGAAAGAAAGGAAACAAACGTGCGGTTTGCATAGGTATATAAGGGACAAACATTCCCTATAGCAAACGAATGGTCTCAGTTCTGTCTCTATAGATAATGGAACTCCCTTCCAAGGCACATGCCTGTACAAAGCAATCCTAAGATGCCAAGTCGTCAATAACCTTCCGCCAGCCTCTCTGCCTTGCTGACATAGTCCAGAGGAAAGCACAGTTTTGCTGTAGGAGCTGCCGAACGGACGTCAAAATAGGCGTCCCACCACCACTCCCTTATTTGTAATTAGAGTTGCCCTTCTCCTAGACTGGTCGCCTTCCTAACGCTGGTGAGACCGATCAGTCCTACTATTTTACCGATAGAGTGTAGGATGGGAAGTGATGGATTCATGCCTTCCCAAGGTCATCAATGCAAAGCGATCATTAACAGCCCCGATCTGAGTTTGAACTTGGGTCGTATAAAGAGACAAGCATGGCGTTCGAAATAAAAGAAAAAGACAGTGATCAAGAACAGTGACGGATTGATCATTAGGCTGAGTAGGTTTGAGCCAAGGGACCCGGGAGAGGGGGCGAGAGCAAAAATGGGCTAAATTGAGTGTACACATTTTGACGGAATTTCAGTACGTTTGTGAATAGCTTTTCATAACATACCGTGTTGTGGGTGGTCAATTAACGAATTGGAAAACAGGTGATTACTTCTCTTGCCTTCTATTTAGGCTTCAGTCCCTTAGAATAAAGTTTGAGTTTTCGAAAGATAAGCAGACCCAAACTAAGGGACCAGTCAAGCATAAATCCACATCGCAAATTGAACTGCTCATTAAAAAAACCTGTTTTCAAAAAACAAAAAATCGTTTTTTATAGATATAGTGAGTAAATGCTTAAATTTTCAGCCGTCTAGCTCCATCTCTGTGACATGCACGTGTCATACATTGCCAGCCACCCAGCCAGCCAACCCAACTTTAAGAAAGTCTAGAATTGACAATCTTATTGACAGTTTTGGCTGACGGTCTCTAATAAAATGGCTGCTATTTAGTCGTATAACTTCATGACATGAAGTACATTATACTTAGCGCACAATACAACGATATAAGTTATTTAACGTGCCTTAACGTCACTTTATTTCATTCAACTAAGGGTGGGGCAGATGTGAGGGGTATGGGCAAAGACAGGGAGAGCCTTACTAAAAAGCTCTGCCCAGGGGTCCAGGTCGTAAATAATCTATCACAGTGTGTAAGTGTAAAGAAAAAAAAAGGAAATATTCTTTGAAACAAGCATGGTATTCAAAATAAAGAAAAAAAGGAAATTGAAGAAAAAAAAATTCGAAAAGGAAATCAGTCTGGTTATTCGCTCTATGGAAACTGTCATATGACCAACACCTTTTTGGCTACACACAGTGTTAGGTGTGATCAATTAAAAAGATTAGAAAAAAGCTGTAATCAAGGAATAAGTTTCTTCTCTCGCCTCTTGTTGGGCAATGATCACTAAAACAATGTTTGTATTTTCGAAAAATACTGCTGGACTGCTGGGCAAAAATCAAGGGGCCAATATGGCATGAAATTACATTGCAAATCGAACCCTCAACAAGAAACCTATTTTAGGGGGGATTTGAAAAAAAAAGCTATTTTTTCTAATAAGGAGGTAATAAGGAGTAAATGCTTAAATTTTCAGCCCTCTAACCCAATTCCTTCGTCCTGTCTATAAGATACATAGCCAGCCAGCAAGCCAGACGAACTCGAAAACTG
>OY735207.1:55773778-55843778 GCA_963457665.1 Thysanoteuthis rhombus
CGGGTGGTACATAATCTGTCCCGTTACTTCGCATTATATATATATATATATATATATATATATATATATATATATATATATGTGTGTGTGTGTGTGTGTGTGTGTGTGTGTGTGTGTGTGTGTGTGTGTGTGAAAGCATCCAGGCTTTGCATATCACATGTTTCTCTGTCTCGGCTAGTTTTTCGAGGTTTGTGGTATGTGGAATTGACTTCGAGGTGACAAGCACCCGAAATGGTGTCACTCACTTCACCGTACGAGAGAGGTGTTTAATAAACAAGAAATATGGTAGTTGTACTAAAATAGTGATTGTTGTGTAGGGAGTTCTCAGCTCCAGAGGTTAAGGGGGAATAAGGAGAAGAGGAGGTGGGGGAGATGGGGGTTAAAAATTTTGTGTGTGGGGGGGGGGGTGATGACAGTCAAACTGATAAGTGCGGAGGCGGGTTAGGGTGGGGTTAGAGACGCGCAGACTCGGAAGAAAAAAAAAAGTAGAAATGACATGGAAAATGTTTAACTGGAGACATTAAGATTGGGAGAAAAATTATTGGGAGAGACGGAGAGGGTTAGGAGGAGGGGGAGAGCGAAGGAGGGGGAGGGGAAGAGAGAGAGAGAGAGTGAGGGAGAGAGAGAGAGAGAGAGAATCAGTTAAGAGGGAGAGGCTGAACAGAAACAAAGGAGTAGAGAAATTGGGAGATACGAGGAGAGTAAGGAGGAAAGGATAGAAAATCAAGAGAGAAAAGAACGAAAAAAAGAGAGCAAACTTTGGAGGAGATGCAAAACAAGAGAGGAAGAGATAATGGAATGGGAGAGAGAGAGAGAGTTGAAAGCAGCAGTAGTAGTAGTAGCAGTTTTATTATTAGTAGTGACTACTACTACTACTACCACTACTACTACTACTACTGTGTTGTCTGCTTTTCTTCTTGGTACTTTTGAAATGAGCATTGCTGAGCTTCGGAAGGGGTCGCGATGTCCGATGTTGGTGGTCTGCAAGAATACCGAGGAGTGTTCTGGACATATTTTTGAAACTCACTATCCGAGGACCCCAGTGACAATACCCCCCACCCCTGATACCTCTATGAACATGAAAGGGTGATCGGAGCCCTGGGTATAGACCTGAAGTGCTTAGCGATAGGGATAGGAGAAATAAAGAGTGGGGAATGAAGGAAAGGGGATGTGGGAGCGAGAAAGAGAGGACAGAGTATGAGAAGAGTTGTCAATGAGAGAGAGAGGAAAACAAAGAGAGGTAAAGAGACGGAAAGGGAGAAAAAAATATGATGCCAAAGAGAGAGACAGAGAGAGAGAGACAGATAGACAGACAGACAGAGACAGAGAAAGATAGAGAGAGAGGAAAGGAAGGAAAAGTGAGCAAAAGATAGAGAGGGTGGTGTGGATCGAATAAGACGATTTAAAGGAAGAGAGGAGAATAGGGACGAAAAACAGAAAGAGGGAGAAAGGAAGACGAGCGAAAGAGAGAAATTCGGACGAAAGAGAGAGAGAGAGAGAGAGAGACAGACAGACAGACAGACAGACAGACAGATAGAGACAGAGACAGAGACAGAGAGACGGAGAGTGAGACAGACAGACAGACGGACAGGCATACAGACAGACAGCGAGAGAGGTTATGAATATATATATATATATATATATATATATATATATATATATATATATATATATATATAGTGTGTGTGTGTGAGAGAGAGAGAGAGAGAGAGAGAGAGAGAGAGAGAGAGAGAGAGAGAGAGAGAGAAAGAAAGAAAGAGAGAGGCGCAGTCGTGTATAAAATTCGGTACCGCTGAAAAATTGTGAACTCAATTTTTGACTGATGCCTGAGCGCGCACAACCAACGTGGGGTGGGGGTGCGTGCAGGGGTGTGCGTGCAGGGTTGCACACACGCACTTACGGTGTATATGTATGTGTGTGTGTGTATGTGTGTGTATGTGCGTATGTGTGTGTGTGTGTGTGTGATGAGTTATCGATCTGTCAATTCTAAAAATTAGAAAAGAAAAAGAAAAAAGACGGATCCGGGACTTGGCAGAATCTGTCAGATATGTGCAACGATGATACAATCAAGAGAGAAAAAAAATAAATAAAAGTTTTCGAGTTTTTCATTGGAACAGTCAGCTAAAACTGTCAATCAAGCATATTCAACATTGGTCTCTCCAGTTTTTAAGTCATTCTGGCTAGCTGGCTAGTGTTATCAATCCAAATAATACCTTTGCGCTGGTTTGACTGCAAAAATGTGTTAAATAAAAAAAAAAAATCAGCAAAAAACCCTGCTTAAAATGGCCAAAATCCACCAAAAAAGATGCTAAAAATAGTTAAAAAAATTGGCCAAAATATCTGAGCGCTCCCGTGCTAATTAGGCGATTATCACACTGCCAGAACAAGAAACGCACGAAAAGAGCTGAATTGGCAACACCGAGTCTGACTATGTATGTATACGTCGTGCGTGTCACGTGTCTGACTATTCATGAATGTGTCACGCGCTTTGGCTGCACCAATAGAGCTAGAGGGCCGAAAATGTACAGGCTGCACCCATTCGAAAATTTAAGCCGTATTATCTCTAGAAAAATGGAAGTTTTTTCTTCTTTCAATTCAATTCCGAATAGTTTTCCAAGCTAGCATATATAGGTTCAATTTACAATCTAAATTGAATGCTAAAGTGGTCCCTTATTTTTTGCGACCGGCAACGTTCAAGCTTGTTTTCGATTTTTTTTTTAAAATTCGGACTTTTTACCGATGCAACATAAGGTGGGAGAAGTAACTTATTTATTGACTATACCTTTTATTCCCGATTTAAAAAAACAAAAACAAAAAAAAACTGATCATCACCAACACGGCATTCTGCCATGTGACGTTGATCACGCGACGGTCTCTATTGTGCGGCTAACCAGACCGGTATCTTCATTTTTAAAATTATTTTTAAGACCAAGACAAAACTGATGCCGCTGATATGGACAGGGGTCGCTTTGAAAACACGAACGACGACGACGTAAGGAATTAGCATGAGGGTACGTTTGATAAGGACCAAGTTGATATCAGAATATTACGACATCAGCGCACGTAACACGAACGATGATAACAGTTTGTAAGATATCATCCTTATTTGAGAGCAGGAAAGAAAAAAAAAGAATAGGCTTCTCCAAGACAACAACAACACCTACTATTTCTACTACTGCTAGTAGTGACGAAGTTGTCGGATTTTTCAATTATCATTTTTATATTATCAATCCCCAGCACACAGTCCGGGGTTGACTAGGTTTTCCTACCGCAACAAGAACAATCCTCGCCGAAATGAGGGATGTAAACTGATGTGTAAAAACTATACCCCACTACCATAATTCGAACTCACTACCAACCTATTGCCCGTCTTACTGATTGAATTGAAACGAAACGTCTTAGATATTAACGAAATCTAGTCATACAGATACGTAAGGGCTTATTTCATCCTAATAGATAAATACATTAACAGCAAAATATTTTTCAAAATATTTTTCAAAATTTATTATAAATGTAAAGTTGTAGTAATTATCTTGAGTCGGAATAGAAGTTCGTGTAGTGTTTGACCCCGCAACTGACAGTCTTGTCACTCGTTAAGTTTTCACACCAGCAGTGACTGGCAGCTTTTACCAGATATCAAGTGACAACAACTCTCTTCAATACTTTATCATTCGCTTTAGTAATGTAGCTGTTTTGGGGGCCTTGATGCATTTGATAAAACTATCTTGCCATGTTTCTATGGTGTTCGAGCGGTTTCGTCACGTTCTCTCACTTCAAGACCTAATGCCTTACTTCTTTGGAGTTTTAATTGTGTAAAATAATCTTTTATGATCTTATCAATTTCATCTAGAGTTTTGTTAAAAAAATGAAGTGGAAGAATCCATTGTTCAAGATGCTAGTTTGGTGATATCACTATCAGGAAAATTGTTATCTCCAAGTGGAAGAGTCCATTGTTATGGACTGAAAAACAAATAGAAAGAAGTCACTCTGTTCATTAAACAGACCTGTGATGACGAAGTTATGGTACGCGTGTCATTAGTAATATGCCGCAGGTACATGGGTGACATGTGATTGACTTCGTAAAATAACAAAACCTCTTTAATCTAATCTTATTATCCTAGTTCTTAAAGTACATTTTGAAATTTTTTAGTGATATTTTATTGAACTAGTTTTATGAACATATCTTTTTAAAATAGGCCGCTTATAGGCCGTATTTATTTTAAAGCTAAAATACGTGCACATATGCAAGTGACATTCCGATAACAGGATTATTTAAGCGACTCCTTCTTTGTCTCCATCTCTCTCTTTCCACTCTCTTTACAGCGTGATTCTCCAGTGTGACATGGGTAATAGAGATGGTAGCAGTCACGCGTATTAGTGATATGGATAGTTATACGGTATCGTTGACAGAGGTAAATAATCGATTCTGAAGCATTTATATTTTCATAAACAAAAAAAACAACAAACCTCTGGCGTTTCACCACACACACACACACATACACATACACACACGTGCATGCACAGACACACGCTCATGCATACATACGCGTAAACTCAGGTACATGCGCATGTATACGTACGTGCGTTTGCTGACGGTTACGAACAAAATGATTGATTCTTGGACATTACCTGAGCATTGCTGACCCAACTCCTGTGCTGGGAATCAAACCGGGTATCTCCACTGTCAGTGAAAGGTAGTACAGAACTCTTCGACTAACGTTGTTTCATTCAACAATGTTTCCTTATGACATCTTTTGAGAGAATACCCATGTAAAAATACGATGATATAAAGCATTATTGTTGAAATTGTGAATTCAGTGATTTTTTTTCTAACTAGACAATAGTTGGTCGCAAAATTTGTGCACTACAATGTATCGGATTTCATCATTATTTGTTGCAAAGGAAATGCCCATTAGCCGTACTTGACTGGCCAAGGAGCTGGTTGAAGAAGCCAGCGTAAGTAGCAAGCGAGACAAACAGTGGAGAGAAGTAATAAGTTGGCACGATCGGACTCACATCAATATCATTTAAAATTTTTATGACTACTTTCTCCTTTCATCTTATATTATTATTGGGTCAACTGAATAAATAGCTTTGATCGTTTGGGATTCGAACCCAGTTTTCTTATAGACGCCATTTACTCACTACCAAGAAGGGGTGATCTGTTCAAGCGAAAAGTTGTGATAAAAACAAAAACAAAAAAATTACTGATAAATTAAGTCGAAGATAAAAGGTAGTCATACACATTTAAAATAATAATGATTTATACTTCATCTAAAAAAAAAAGAAAGAAGGGAAATGAACTCATATTGGTTTTGGTATCAATTTATCTGGAGTATAAGCGGCCAGCTTAGGCGCCATATTCGTTTGTTATTGTTTTGCGGGTGGTTGATTCTCTTCATTGATTTTATTAAAACTCAACAACAATAAGTGCTAAGCATGCAATATTCACCAATGCTGTCTGTGGTCACACAAAGAAGGAGAAAAGCATCACACAAGAAGTTTGATTAGTTGTAGAGATTTGAATATCGACCCTTGAAAAGAAGGGCCTACGACCATTGCATTTTCCTGATAGTCACCTATGGAGCTGAAACATGGAACCTGATCAGAAGATTAATCCTCAAACTGGGGACCATGCAACGTACACAGGAGAGAATTGTGCTCAACATCGCTTGGAGAGATCAAAAGACAGCACGTTATGTTATGAAATATCATTAAGAAAAAACTAGGAAATTGAAATGGCAATGGATTGGTCGCGTTGCAAGAATGACCGACAACCGATGGACATCACTATTCACAATGATGATCTCCCCGAGATCCTATCGTGGAAGTGTGGCCAGCAGAATACGAACTGGATAAGTTCAGAAAATATTGGCTCCACGGCGTCCATGATGGTTAGGTCTGGCGAATCTTGGGGAAGGTTCATGTCCGACGACGGACGCAAAAAGGCTGATAATGATGACGATGATGACGACGAAACCCTCGATGTCCACAACATCTCCATTCTGCATACTTTGAATGAATAACGTTTATTAAGTTACTGCGACATTCACTTGAATATCTAGATTCTATTTTCTCAGGGGTAAAGACGTTTTAATGCCATTGGAGCCCCCTTACCCCATACAACTAAAAAAACAGAAAGGGGAACGTTCCTCACAAGACAATTAGAATTCAATCTACTTACATAATGAACAATATGTTTTTCTTACGATGATGTTTATAAGATATTCCGAATTTTCACCCCCCCCCCCACACAAAAAAAATCTGAAGTGAACGCTACGGGGCACAAACTCACAGATCGATTTAGCATAAATTCACTCCTGAAAATTAATTAGGCGAATCCCGAAAAAGAAAACCCAAAACAAAAACCAGAAAACAAAAACATTTTTTTCTAGACTTATTTAGAGGTAAATGTTTAAAATTTCAACTGTCTAGCTCCATTGGTGCGACACATACATACGTAAATAGATAACCAGTCAGCCTGAATCACTCAAAAGCTGAAGAAACCTGTGTTGACAGTTTTGATTGACGGTTTCCTATCGTGAGTAGCACCTTTGTAGTTCTGAAAACCAAGCGATTGTTCGATAAAGGCAACAAACCAATGAATAAAGACACGTCTGTATGTTAGCGTTGCATTTGAACGGGTGTTTGTAGACGGGCACATGCCACCTGCGCCCACCCGTAAGTGACGTAGCCTGAAAGTGTTTTCACAAAATTGACTGACGGTTTGCAGGTGCTTGATGAAAAAGGAGAAGACGATAGAGATGTGAGAAAACAGGACTGAAAGTCAGACCACAGATGCTGTAGTTCTTATCTTGTGCGAAGATCTTGCAAGGACAGTGTTGCTAACTTTCATTTTCAAGCTCAGAATTGAGTCGGAAAACAATTACGTTCACCATATATATGTAAGTAAATCTAGGGAAACATTTCACGTATTATTAAGATCAAATGTAACTTTAATCTTCAACATTTATTTTATTGAAATATTGCTTGATTCATTAAGATATTACATAATAATTTCTACAAAATAAAAATTTTAAAAATCATCCAAATTACAATTTCTGACATTTAGACGCGACCAAAAGCATCTAGCTTTAGACGAAAAGCATTTGAATTGGAAACACTGAGTAAGGAACGTAACTCACAATTCGGTATATCATTGTTCAACATGAAGTTTCCCGTTTTGTTTCAATCTTGAAAATTTCATTGTTTTCTGTTCATCGAAATCTTTTATAGATTTTTAAATTGCTTTTACTTAAAAAAAAAAACAGCCATTCGTCGACTTGCCATGTAGGGAATTCAATCTGTTTGTTAGTTGATCATTATAGGATGAGGTGAAATATGCGTACTGCACAAGATAAGATACCATAACGCATTCACATGTACGTAAACCTATAAGAAATATAAATTGCGTTCTGTTACATAGACACTTATTTGAAATGATCTCCTGTCATTACGCAATTAATATACCATTCAATTTAGACAACGTAAATAGAATTAACAATTAAAGAAAATGGGGATGCAGCAGGGACAGAACCTGCCATTGATAGGGTAGCCGTTTCAACGTAGCGATGCTCTTACCTTTGAGCTAAACAGCAGCCGGTAATGCAAATAACTGCTTTCAACCTAAATTCTCATCTCGTTTATTCTCGGTCTATTCGTCTCTTCCAACGCGACCGCTATATATTTAAGAAATGGACATATTTGGTCCGACAGAATGAATTATAAGTTGCGTTTTATTATATTGAAACTTGTCCATTTCTTGTTGAAAGAGACGGGGGATCATTAAAAAAAAACTTCAATATAATTTAACGCAATTTATAATTAATTCAGTCGGACCAGATATATCCATTTCTTGAATACGTAAACCTATGTACAGTACACATGTATTCTTAGCATCTCTGAAGTGTTTTCTCAAAATTGACTGACGGTTTGCAAGTGCTTGATGAAAAAGACTATAGATATGCGAGAAAGGAACTATATTTCGTCCATCACCGGTATTAACCAAGTAGCAAATTGGGTAGCCCCTAGAGCGCATAAATACACACGATGCCCATTTCATTATTTATTTATGCGGTCTAGGGCTGTTGTTCCTTTAAACTAATGTTATCTATTACGTTTCTTTTATTGTCATTAACTCAACCCAGCATGGTGTCTGCTCACTTACCTTCACCTTCTTGCTATCCCTGTCTAGAGAACTTGAAATAAGCATAATATAGACACAATATTCTCTTCTGCACCCTTACAATGATAAGACGAAAGTTTTCGTCATTTGCAGTTGAACCATAGAACTGTAATTCAATGACTGAAATTCCAGTATTAGATGGTTGATAAGTTTAAATCTCAAATAAGTTCGTATCTGCGACTGGGCGTTAGTCAGTCGGGCGTAAGTCGACGTACGTCTGTAGTAAAGTCTCATAGAATCCTTGTGCAGTTTTGAATGTTCAAAATGTGAATTTATTCACGATAAAAAATGAATCTGTGATAAAGTTACGCGAACTTATCGCACAGAAGCAACCGAGACGCCCGTCTAGGCCAAGTGAATCATTCTCCGTGTAATAACGGGAGGTCATTCCAAATTAAGTTCTGAATAATATAATTATAATAAATATTCAGTCAAATTATGTATACATTTCTTGATAATATAATTGTCCACTTGGGAATAGTGGAATGGGCAGTTTATGTCCGACAGAATGTGATAAGTATAAATATATATGTTGAGGAGGAACCATATTTCGTCTGGTACCGGTGTTAACCGGATAGCATATTGGGTAGCCCTACACTGCATAAATATATACGAAACCCGTTCCATTGTTTTTTTTTAATGCAGTCTCAGGCTGTTATTTGCTACTTGGTTAACACCAGTGCCGGGCGAAATAACGTTCCTCCTAAAAATGGCTTATTAATTATCACACATGCACACACACACATATATGTATATAATCATACCATGGCTTAGCTCTGCGAAGTTCATGACTTTCAGGCTCTCCTGTCGAGGCCTGTATGTGAAAAGGTCCTACGCTTTTTTTAGGTGAGGTGTAAAGTGTGCGTGCCCGAATAAACCCTTTGAACCAAAGGATGGCATGCAATGCCCCCGCCCACCCTGTTCATCTTGACAATCAACAGTGTAAATCCTGACCTCCACTTGAGGGTGAAGCGCAACATGCGTACTGCCGACCCACCCTTTAAAACAAGATTTTAGATGTCACGTCAAACCGATTGATTACAAAACTACGTATTTCTCACAATCGGAACGTGAATAAGAGTAGATTTTGACTTTGCAGCAGTCAGGCTTGTTATAACTTGAAAAATTAACTCTCTTTCTCCCTCTCTGTCTATTTCTCTTTCTATTTCTTTTGCTTTCTGTCTCTCTATAAGTGTGTTTTTTTGAAAATGTTTTTTTTTTCCAAAGAGAATTTGATCAATACGCCTGCTATTAAGCTATATCCAGTAAGCTACTGCCGTGGACCCCTTTTTGAGGAGTAATTTCCATATCTGCTTTGTGTATTATTATTGTCGCCTTGTGCCAGACCAGGCCCTGGTTATTATAAATCATCTCTGCATTGATTCCTTAAAGGATATATCAAAATGACCAAGCGAAAGAAATCATAATATTAGCCGTCTACAAGACAACTAGACAATATAATTATCCCGACCTAAACATACTGCCATTATAAAACTTTGTTTTGATAAACTGTAGCATTACTTTCCTCTCCTGACATATCAAAAGTCAGTGTTATCATTTCGTTGATTCTGAGGATAACCAATAAAGCAATGCTCTTCTACAGCTCACCCAAACTCTTTACTGTCTGCCTCGAGATGATCTTCCAAAATCTAGACTGGACGAATAAAAGAACCTCGGGTTTGTTGACGACTACATCGTCCTTTTTTTGCTGTGAGCCTTCATGATCCGTGAATAACACTGGACGAACTGAATCAATAAAAAGTGAAACTCGGTTTACTCATGAACTTTAGTTAAATAAACACCATATAAAACAGATGTTTTGAAGACAACAACACGATGAACCAAATCGAAAACACAGAGCTGGAGAAAGTAAACCAAAGGGTAAAATCAGTCAAAAAATCACTCTAGCTTGATAAGCTGTTGGTAGAGTAAGCTCAACCTTCGAGAATAAGAAAATACCATTAGTCCCGGGAAGATATGAATACTACTAATGCATCCAGCAACAGTCAAATTGAACCTCAAAGTGAGGACCATGCAACGTGCATTGGAGAGGATCATGCTCAGCATCAGCTGGAGAGATTCCAGGATAGCACAATATATTAGGGGAAAAACAGGAGTTAGAGATATTAAAAAATCCATTAGAAAACTCAAATGGTATTGGGCTGGTCATTTGCCAAAATGTCAACCGCTGGACATCTTGTCTCCACCAGAGACCATGTGCGAAATTGTATCCGGCAAAAATAGAATGACAAACTAGACAAATTCTGAAAGCATTGGCGTCTCGAAGCCCATGTTAAAGAGATCTGGCGAATGTTAGGGAACGTCTGTTTTACAGGTTTTCTCCTATTTACCAAATTTGGCACAAGATTACAATAATGTCTTACAGTGGTATCGCGAAGAGGCAATGTTTTTATAACTTCAACTGAATACTGATGCATTACTGTTGAGATGAATTCTTTATAGGGCGTATTATCGAAGTTTCTCCAGTGTTATGACTTTAACCGTCTTTGGATATTGGGTACCTCGATGATCTCACGATAGGTTGGGTACAACTCGATGCAGTCGACTCGATGCGGCTAACTCGATGTGAAAACAAGTACGCGACATATTCCTAAATAAAAAGCACAGAAAAAAATACGTGGCAACAGAGAGAAGAAAGACCGGTAAAAATTTAATTATGGAAATTATTCATGTAAACTCTATAAATGGTGATATATTTGTGTTTGAAAACTTGCATCGCGTGAAAAATCCTAAGACATTGTACCACAGATTTATGCATAAACAGTGTTTTGTTGTGTGAACAAAATCTTTAAAAAAGTTTTTTTTGGTTCTATACACTTTGTACTGACAAAGTTTATCACATATTTTTCGCCAATCCCACTCTCTTTAACGACATGAAAACATATATATATATCTATTAAAAATTGAGTGCGTCTATTTACGAACATACCATTCTGCTTCCCAGTATACGGCATGGGAAAAATCTACCGACAGGCTAAGGGTTGAAGACAGGACCTTTCGGGAGTATTTACGAGGAATAGCTTACTATTTCGAATAAATTAATTTCACCGTCGAAGTAATGTCTACTTATAATTCTTTCACTAGATATCATTTTTTTTTATTGTCAATCATTAAATGGGTAAAAATTGTTGCATCGAGTCGTTCTGGCATCGAGTCAGCCACAGTGAGTTAAGTCGCTTTGAGTTGGCCACGTCGAATAAATCCCCAATCCTACCATCAACCCAGGTTGAAGACCATTGCCATAAAAGGTATCCTCATTCATCTCCCCACAAAGGCAAATCCAATACAAGGTCATTGGCCCTGATCCCAACACAATGGAGAGGTGCAGCCTTGGGGCACCCCCAACCGCGGCTCGAACTAGATGGTTGCTCACCCCAAACCATGAATAAGCAAGGTGGATCAGGAAAAAGAAAAAGGCAAAAAAGAGAGATTATTTTAATAAATTTATCAAGTAAGCCTTTTGTCGTGATTATTTCTATCGATAGCCCAGCCTCTTTCTTTATATATATATATATATATATATATGTGTGTGTGTGTGTGTGTGTGTATGTTTAACTTCGGTGAACTTGCGAATACCAGTGTATTCAATGTGATTTGGCTGTAATCCCTTGACCTCGGAGAGAGGTTCTTTAGTCGTAGTCCTCGAACCGAGTGCCTAGCGGAGAGGCATTGAGTACCTTTTTGGAAAAGTTTTTGATATGGCTTAATCACGGCCAACCGAACTGGAAATGAGCACTCTGCAGCTAGGCCATGATGATTACTTTTACAAAGCAATCTTAGGTAGATTAAATTCCAATTAGCCAAATGACTGTCCATTTTGTGATAAAAGCATATATTTTGGTACACTTATAGCCAAAAGCATTCCTAAGAAATTTGGATGTTGAGCCATCAATTTCCAATATGTCACCCATGGAAGTCTGCGACCACTGTTTTCGGATCAATTTTACGATCATCGATGGATACATGATGTTGAGGACATAAGTGGTTGAATTTATTTACCTTACATAGTTTTGGGGAATGCCATTTGGTTGATACACGTAAGTCGTTGGAAATTCAAGATGGCCGCCAATTCAAAATTGTATTTGCCATAGAGTTACGTATGGAAGATCTCAGTATCCAAATATGCATTTTTGATGGTGCAGAATTTGAATTGTAAACTCAAGAACTACCCAGAAGCTGATGGTCATAGTGGTGATGATGGTGATGGTGGTGATGTTAGTGGTGGTGGAGACGATGGTAGCGATGATGTTGGTGATCAACAGCAGTGATAGTGATGGTGATGATTGTGATGATGGTGGTGGTGATGGTGTTACTGACGTTGGTGCTGATGGCAATAGTAATGCTAGTGCTGTCGATGGTTGTGATAGTAATGTTGGTGGTGATGATGATGGTGGTGGTGGTGGTGATGATGAAGATCGTTGCAATGATGGTGGTGCTGGTGATGATGGTGATGGTGGTAGTCATAACGATGGTGGTGGTGATGCTGGTGGTGATGATGGTGATGGTAATGGTGATGATGGTGATGATGGTGATGACGGTTGTTGTAGTGGTGGTGACGGTGGTGCTGATGACGATAGTGATGCCGGTGCTGTTGATGGTGAGGCGGTGTTGGTGGTGGAGGTAGTAATGATCATCATCACCAGTGTCACCACCATCATCATCACCACCAGGATCATCATTATCATTATCATCACCATCACCATCATCATCATCAACACCACAATCACCATCACAACCACCACCGTCATCAACACCACCACCACAATAACTATCATCATCATCACAACCAGCATCAGTATCAGCACCACTAACACCATCTCTACCACGTACACCATCATCACAACCTCACTATCATCACTACCATTACCCTCCACCATAATCACCATCACCATCGCCATCATCGACCCCATTTACACAGTGGTAGTAGTTATGGTTTTGACACCAGCATTCGGCCCCACTCAATTTCCTGAATTGATCATCCCCAAAACCGCACGCTGCCCAAAGACGTTGGTCACGTGAGGGTTTTTTTACCGAGTGACTAACCAGATCTGTTTTACTTCCTCTCTTTTATTGCTTTTTTTTATTTTAAACTCGTTATTTTCAGGTTTTATTACAAGTTGTTAATTTACCAGCAAGCTAAGTTATGCCAATCAATAGAGAGTGAACTACACTAGAATTACAGACTGCGTGTCACAATCTGTTGTTCAAGCGAATTGAACAAACATAACTTTTCCATTTAAATTATGCAACGTGTCACTTGAAGATGAATATTAAATCAACGATTTGAAATGCAACGTTTTAATTACTGACATTTGCATTTAAAAGCCTCAGCTGATCAGTCGTAAGCATGACCGTGCAGGCAATCGGGTTGGGGTGGGGACTACCTCTCAAGATTCAGGAAAATCAGCGGAATTTTGCTGCCAGGAAAATTTAAAAAAAAAAAAAAAAAGAAAAAAAGAATTCCACCTGTACTCGAATACTGGCAGAGGTGAAAAACATGCAACTACCTCTGTCGCCGAACATGCCCAACCTGGATGAAATCCTTTGGTATTTTTTTAAATACCTTTTCCTGAGCAAATTAGGAAATAAAGCAAGCAAACTGAAGGAATGCAGCAACCAAATTAAAAACTACAGCAGCCAAATTAAAAACGAAAACCAAACAGAGATGAAATTTTAAAATGAGCCAAGCAAATAAAAAAAATACTAAGATCAAATAAAAAGATAAGGCTACAAAATTTAAAAACACAAAAGGCAAATTAAAAAAATACGCCAAGTAAATAAAAAGCCCATACAACGATTCAGTTCGCATATCTCTCTTCAGGGTCTATTTTTCCATTTGTACGGCGTTTTTTAATATTTGGTTGTTGTTTTTTTCAATTTGTGGTCCATATTTTTAACTTGCTTGCCTAATTTTTAAAAATTTGTTCAGATAAAAAGTTTATGA
The DNA here is from genome assembly GCA_963457665.1 of Thysanoteuthis rhombus. Classification (NCBI taxonomy): domain Eukaryota; kingdom Metazoa; phylum Mollusca; class Cephalopoda; order Oegopsida; family Thysanoteuthidae; genus Thysanoteuthis; species Thysanoteuthis major. Next base: position 55,787,929 of record OY735207.1, read on the forward strand.
CAGAAAATTGCTTTCACTTCACTACCTTTTTTGGCTGTCGATAACAAGAAGGTGATCAGGGTACGATTAGGGCGTGGCCTGTCTCGTGGCTGGAGTTATTACATGACTTATATCTCAGCAGAGACAAAAAATATTTCTCTGAGGTGTGGGTGGCCCAATGATTAGTAGTTGGACCGACGAGAGTTTTTAGTCTTGATTGATATCCAGTCAAGGAGATGGAAAGCTCTAAATTCAAACTAGAAAAAATACAATATTTCATCCAGTGCCGAGAGAGCTTGACATCAGACAGAGCAGAGAACGTATTCCTGAAATGTACACTTAACTGGATTCGGGGTGAAGCTTCGATGTGCCTGACAAGTTGGAAACAGGTTATGTTAGATTGCTGAAAGTGAAATGATGGAGAATAAAAACTTACGGACAAAATATCTAGACCGCTGTCACCACCTCCTCATGACACCCTGGGTACAAGTGGAAGGTTTAACAAGACTGGCCTCTCCAATTTCAGACTCTACTCTGACAGAAGCTTATAAGTTTAAAAGTATTTCGACTTTTGAAAAAGTATCTTTCACTCTTTCTTCCTTTCTTCCTTTCGTTGATTGATGACGTAAGAATAATATCTCTCTCCCACTCGTTCCCCATCTCTCTTTATCTACCACCTTGAACTTTCCCCCTTTCACTTTTAACCGGAAACCTGAAATTGTCATTGTTGTTAGGTGAGCAAAATAAAAGCCAAAACTCAGTAAGAGTTTGTTTGTTAATTTTTTTTTTCACGAGTGCAAGCCTAAGCTGATGTCTTAATAACAGGGAAGTCAGTAAGGATCGAACGTGTGACTCTAACAATGGTCTGCAAAAGTAGCTTACTAACTAGGCACCCATGTGACTCTTGGTATGTGTATGCATCCAATTTTTTTCTGAAGTATGTTGACGCCTAGAGGCATTAGTCGAAGGATTTTGGTCTTTAATTCCAGACTGGCCTTTATACTTTAGCTTTTTAGCAGAAAGGCTTCGGAGTTGAAGTAGCGATAAATTATTTTGGCATTTCGAAAAGACATTTTGTTTGTATGAGACCCAGGTCAGTCATGCCGAGTGCTGTAGGGGTTCACTAACTGCTACAGTCCAGGACTGAGGGGTGGAGATGAGAAAGGGAGGGACGTGGTGAAGCTCAAGATTCTAAAAATAAAACTATGTTTACCGTGTGATTTGCACACGCATCGCTTTCTGTGTCGTGTCGGAATTCGTTAGATTACAGGGGCAGATCTAGAATTTGGGGCGGGGGTTTGGGGGTCTATTTCTATCTGTAACCGTATTTGTTCCATTAGACCATTGTTTTTAAGTCTGATTTATGATTACTTGCATTGTGAGGTGGGCAACGCCACTTTGGGTGCACGTTGCCTCTATTTCTTTTTTTGATATGTGAAGTCGGAGCACGGACGGTTGTTGCCGTGGCCAGTGTAAGGGCACTTATTATATGATTACTTTGAATTATTTGGGTTTTATTTATGACATTTCCGAATTCAGACGTTTCCCCGAGCATGTTAAAAATTACAGTCATCATCATCATCAGTCTTTTAACGTCCGTGGTTGGACATAGACCTTCCCCAGGATTTGCCACACTTCCCTATCATGGGCGTAGCGGAGCCAGTACTTCCTGAACTTGTCTAACTCATCTCTCCATCTAATATTCTGTCGGCCTCGGTTGCGCATGTGATCACGGGGGATCCATGTCATGAGTCATGTTATCCATCGATTGTCCGCCATTCTTGCAACATGGCCAGCCCACCACCATTTGAGATTTTTAATGGATTCTATGATGTCCCTGACTCTTGTCTCTTCTCAGATGTACTGTGCTGTCTTGTGGTCTCTCCAAGTGACGCCCTGCATAATTCTTTCATGTGCACGTTGCATGGTTCTCAATTTGCGGATCTGTCTCGTGAAAGAGAAAAAAACAAACAAACAACAACAACAACAACAACAAAAAAAAACAAAAAACAAAAAAAAAAAACAAAAACGGAAAGCAAATAAAAAAACAACTAAAGTATGCAAATCAAACACTACTTTCAAAGAAGGTAGCAAAAACGCTGGCTTTTGGTGTATCTAAAATGCAAAAGGAGAGGGCTGTTTGCTTCACCTTACGAATCGAAAAATGATTACGCCTTGAAAGGATAAAATCGCACTTGAAAGAGGCCGTAGAATTGATCTGTCGAAAACGCCGTGTTAACAAGAAGAAAGAGTTCCACCGTCCGAAGAAAAAATTGTGAAAATCTCACTTTTCCAGCAATAAGCACTGTCGACATTTTGATCAATAAAGAATTCACTCAACACTTTTAGCTCGTTAATATCCATAGAAATACACTTCAAACGGTACCAAATTTAGCTTTACATATTAAACTTCCAGGTTGGCCCCTATTTCTGCAAGGAAACATATGATTATACCCTGAAGCATTATATATAAGAGTGCTTTAGCTAATGTATCCCTGGTGGAATGTATCAATCTTTTTAATGGCGGCCATTTTGGAATAAAAAGAGGATAACAGTTTCGTTCGAATCATGCGTGTCCTGTTTCTATATGAAAGAGCATAAAAAATTTTACCAGTATGCTGGTTTTCACACTTTTTTCACATCGTGAATAATTCTGGTTGAAATTCCAATTAATCTACATTGTAATTTTTTTATGGTGGATATTTTGAAACAAAGATGGCGGCAGCAGATTTGGACAGATCGTGTGTATCATATTTTTGTATGAAAGAGCATTAAAGAAATACAGTATCCAAGTTTTCACACTCTTTTTATATTTTGAACAATTCTGGTTGGATTTTTTCATACGGGGTAATATCAATAAATCTATCTGTGCAAGTTTTTAAATGTTTTTCACGTCTTGAACAATTCTGGTTGAAATTCAAATTATTCTCCTGTACTAGAGAGCGGTTTTTGTTTTTTTCAAAGGGGCCATTTTGAAATGAAGATGGCGGGCGCAGTTTTGGTCGGATTGCATGTATCCTGCTTTTATGTGAAAGAGCGTTAAAGAATTTACCAGTAAGCAAGCTTTCACACCTTTTTTTCTAACAATACTGGTTGAAATTTCAATTAATCTATATTGCACATTCTCCTTTTTTTCAATGGCAGCCATTTTGAAATAAAAGATGGCTGCTGCAGTTTGGGTCTGATTTTGTGTATTTTGTTTCCGTATAATACAGCATCAAAAATCTGGTATGCAAGTTTTCACATCTTTGTCACGTTTTGAACAATTTTGCTTAAAATCTCACCTAATTTCCTATACTAACTTGAAAATTATTTCAACAAAAATAACCTCTACATGAAATTTCCCTCAAAGTGGATTGCAGTTGGCTTTTAATACGTTAATCAACATAAAATTGCACTTTCAACCATACCAAAACGTTACATGCTATATACTTCAAGGTTGATCCCCTTGTTCTTCCGTTATTTTTAACTAGGCTAATGGAATCAGGTTCTGAGGCCCCCACCGGTCAAGGTTGATTATGGGGTAACAGTTTTGACCAGCGTTGCGTTTGTCGCTTACTATGGAGGAAGAGTAGTGCTAAGTCCCATTTCCACCCACTCTCGACCATGCTGAAAGTTTTGGAGACTGGTATGACTGCAGGGGATGCCTCCCCAGCCGCTTAGTGCATCTGGTATTCCTTGACGGTCAATCATCTCTGTACTTGGCCAGGCTCGACGTTGCTTAATTTCTGGGATCGTACGAGAACCGATATATCCGACGCGATGTGGGTATCGAGTTTGTTTCTGGAGAAAAAGAAAAAAAGAAAAAGAAAGATGTAATATTATGCATCAACTATCGTCTGCCAATTACAGACATAGCAACACACCCAGTCGATAAGATAATGAGGCGGACTGACACCAGGGAACAAAAGCGGGAAGCTAGACTTTTAGTCAAGATTTTACTCTGCGTGTGAGATTGTATGTATTCCGAAAGAATTTCCTAATGGGATTTGTCAACACTTTTTTTTTGCGGAAGAATACGACACATGAATTCACATCTCATTATTTTTCATCTTTACAGTTAATGAGTAAATACAAGTGCGCATGCGTGTGTAAATTCATGCAAGCGTACGTGCTGGTGTATGAGTGTATAAATCACCATCGAAACTAAGGTTTTAATTCAAATTGGGATCAATATTCGTCGAAGATATTGACTCTCTAACATAAGACGGTATTGTGTTCATCACACTGTCAAGATCATAAGGTCCAAACAGAATAATATGATCCATTAGGAAAAATACTTGATGCTTGAAAAGTTTACTTTTAGATCTGCATATGCAGTAAGCGAACTTTTCCCCTGATGAGCATTCGAATCTTTTTATTACTCTCCTCCTTCATCTTATTTTTCTAGTCATTTTTTTTTTCATCAATACACGCTGTCAGTGCATGGCAGTGAGAAAACAGCGCTGATATTATGGTATTACAAATCTCAAACTCAGCCCCCTCCCCACTTTGTCACAGAGAAGTCTGCTTAAACGCACCAGCTGCACTGTCATCTGAGCGAGGAGAGCTTTGATGGCTTGCAGGAGATCGAACCTAACTGTTAAATCCACTTTCCATACCGATCTCCTCGGCGCCATATTCGTTTTTGTTTTCTCTACCAGCTATACAAGTGAAGCGATTATATATATATTTTTCATTTTTTAAAATTCAATTATTTGATTCGATGAAGAATTGCCAACAATCATTACTAACCTTATTATTTGATTGAAGAAACAAAAAAAAACAAACAAAAAATAAACAAAACAAAGCAAACAAACTGAAAAAAATAAGAGATGAAGGAAAATAGTTGTAAATATATCGGAAGTAATGTAGAATATGGACCTCAAAATCGATTCAAGTCATGAACGACAATTTTTGAATAACACCGTAGTATAAATTCAATTCAATTTAATGAAAACAAGTTTGAAATGTAGAATTCAAACCCCTTTAACTACATCTAAGAAGAAAAGCGGTCTGAATTCATAAGATTTTATCAATATTGCTTCACAATACTTTTTTTGAATTTTCAAAAAAACAACCCCGAATGCTGCTGGATACAAACTAATTTAGCATAAACTTACAATGTAGAAAGAACTCCCCGCTGAAATCTATTATTGGATGGAATCATCAAAAAAAACGAAACAAAAAACAAAAACAAAACAAACAACAAAACAACGACAAAAAACACCGATTCCCCCAGGACATAACGAGTAAATGATTAAACATTCATCTCTCTGGTCCTATTGATGTAGTCTGTATACGTGATACCCGCATAACCAGTCAGCCAGCCAGCCAGCCAGCCAGCCAGCCAGCCAACCAGTCAACCAGACTGATTGACTGACTGACCAATTCAAAAACCAAATAAACCTATGTCGACAGTCTTGGGGAAACAGTTGTTGTCAATGTTTTTTTATAAGTACCACAATGCCATTACAAAAGGGCGGTTTGATTTCAATGTTAAACGTTGGATACGAATGCCTCTCAACTGAACAGTCTGATCTTAAGCATGAGACTATTTGTAAATCCCATTCGAACTGTGAAAAAAAAAAAAGAAAAAAGAAATATCCCCGCTTTTCTGTAGACATTATTTCCCGTGTTGTAACCAAATGAATTAATCGTCTCTATAGAAAACATGTTTCTATGCGACACTCGTTTTCTATTGTCGGTCTGCTAATGTAGCGCATCACGTCCAACTGATACGAAACGAGAAAAAAAAAAAAAAAAAAAGAAAGAAATCTATCTCCTTTGTGTGGAGAGTAGAATGAAAAATTACAATGGATGTTGGCTACCGCTGATATATACACGGTTTGTTGCCGAGGTGTGTGATATTGTTTGCATTTTGAAGATTTTCTCTCTCTCTTTTAGATCGATGTTCTCTCTGCTTTAACATCCTAAGATGTTAGCTTGAGTTCAGGTAGAAGACAAGACTGCAGGGTCAATCTCCACTCCAACGTCTGTTCTGACTGAAGATGATTACAGCAACTTTTCTATTGTATATATAATGGATAAGACATTATAAATACATATATTTTTTTCGTGAAGATGTATTTATTAGAATGAAATAAGTCCGTACATATTTCTATGGTAGATTTTCGTTAATATGCAAGATTTGCAAATTTAGTCCAGTTAGTAAGACAGCCTCTTGATAATCAGTTGGTCGTGAATTCAAATCATGGTAAGGGAATAAGGGTTTAAATCGTCGATTTACCCCCTTCTTTCTGGTGAGAATAGTTGTTGTTGTTGTTGTTATGGTAGGTATCGAAGTCAACTTTCGACTTTCTATTGGAGTTTGACAAAAGATAATCCAAACATTGAAAAGGTCTTTGTGTAATGACAACTCTAAACCAGCTACGTGGTGTTCACTAACATACAAATTCTAAAGAAAGAAAAATTGTATTCAAGCTCATGTCTAAAGCATTCCGTTCACAAAAAACGTGACAGTTTTAAATTTCAGACGTAGAGAGAAACCTCGATTATCCGGACATCAATTAAGTAGATTTCGGATTATCCGGACAAGATTTCAAGATTCTAAAATTGTGTTCAGTATTACGTCCTTTTTTAATAATTAGGATAATCGAGGTTTTTCTTTAAACAACTCTACCACTCACATTTCATCATCATCATCATCATCATCATCATCATCATCATCATCATCATCATCATCATCATCAATTTCAGGTCTTTTGCTGGACATGCCTTTCCCTACCCCTCCCATAATGATGGCACAGTCGTGTTGTTCTTAAGGGGGTGGTCAAAGTGACCACTTGAGCTCATACATGGCCACAGTTTTCTGCTGAGTTGGATTTAGATTCTCAGTTGTCCTCGTACTATACTTGTCGCCCAGCCATCCCCCCTTCCTGAGCTAGAGAGCCCAATCCGTCATGCTATTTCACCCATAGCTGGTGACAGAAGAGATGGATTCATACCTCTCCCAAGGGGATTAGTGTGAAATGAATACGAACAGTCTCATTAATCATTCATCAGTTTCACTCATCGATTCAAACGTCAATGCCGCAACACAAGAACTAAGGAATAAATTTCGCACAAACTTACATCACAAATTGACCCCCCCCACTGAAAGCGTATTTTGGGGTGAATTTTAGAAGATTAATAACACATTTTTTCCAAGATATAATAAAGAGTAAATGTTGAAAATTTCCACCCTCTGACTCAGTCAGTGCAATTTATACTCGTAATACATAGCTAACCAGCCAGCCGGGACAACTTTAAAACTGAAGAAATCTATTCTGACAGCTTCAGTTGATATCTCCTGAAAGATAACTCTTCCTTATCTCAGGGATTTAGTCGACAATTTCTTGTGGCGAACTGAAAAATAGAATTGTAGTTAATTTGTAGCCAACAAACACAACAGAGTATCGTGTGTGTGTGTGTGTGTGTGTATGTGTGCGTGTAACCATGTGTGCGTATGTGACCATGGGCATGTGAGATGGCCTAACAGGAATGGCGAAAATGATGGACATAGAAGCTAATTCCAACCGATCACAGTATTGAATAAAAGACGGAGATGTTATTGAAGAGGAACGGCCGTGGTAGAATGGACCAGCCGAGCTTTAATTCGAATCTAATGAAAAGAGATTTTGACATTCATGACAGTGATTACATCGCTCGTCGTGTGGACAGAGGTTAGCCGTGCCGAATCGCCGCCAAATCCTATTTGGCATGAATTGGCACCAGACAATATCAGTCGGCAGAAGATTGTCCGAAAGAATTGACGTTGAATCAACGGATGATGCACATCATTCAACTCAAGATTGTACATTTCTCTCAGGGGAAGATCCAGGATTTTCTGCTGGGGGAGGGGTTCAATTATTAAAAAAACAAAAACTAGACGATGGATATGATAATTTTTCAATAAGCCAGTTTATGAATACTTGGTTTATTAATAAATTTTCTTTACCAAGACATTTATAATTTTTGCCCCATAGGGGTGGGGGTGGGGCTGAAACCCTCTATGGATCTTCGCTTTCACTAAACACGTCACATGGATCCAGGCTACCCATTTCTCGCTTCAATATTTTGCTTTCATCTTCAGCCATCCCAGCAAGGGCTACTATAAGAATTTGCATTCGCTCTCTGATAGTAACCAGAACTGATTTGTGCTCACCCTTTGATACTAACCAGAACCGATTCCTTGAGGGTCAAGAATGGCAACTTTTCTACAAACCTTTTATTAATGTCATCGAAGTTTAAAAGAAAAATAACTTTTTTCTTGATTTTGGACTAACCTTCGTCTATTGAATGACGTGTTTATTTTGTGTTGTATATGATAAGATTGTTTTGTATTGATGTTATCTTTGCGATGTGTTCGTCACACTTTTGAGCTCTAAAAAACATGATTATAAAACACGTCCCTTAAAAAGCAACACTCCAGATCATAGAAGCGACACTAATTATCACAAGCAATACTACAAAACAACGTCCTGGTATCTGCAATATAACTAAACACATCGATACAAAACGATCTTACCACATTCTAAACCAAATACACAGGTCACCCAGTAGACGCAGGTCAGTTCAAACTCAGACATATATATATATATATAAACGACACACTTTCAAATCAAAATATGTCTATAATTATCTGCTCTTTTAGCATTATAGTTTATCATAATAGGAGTACAGAACTAACCAATACACCGTTTTTCCATGTAGTCTCCTTGCTTTGCAATGCGCTTGAATCAGTATTCAACGAGTTTGGATATTCCCAAGGTGAAAATATTTTTGGTTGTCCCTTCAGTTACGTATTTGCCAATCCTTTCATACATTGGTCGGTTGCAAATCGATGACCCCTTAAGGTGTCTTTGAGAGAATCAAGCTGGTGGAAATCTGGGGGAATAAGGTCGGGATTATAAGAAAGATGCTTCAATGCCTGGAATCTCAGCTGCTGGAGTGTTTGAACTGTGAGGCCAGCGATATGTGGGCGAGCATTTTCACGCAAAGAAAAAATAAACAAACGAAAAAAAAAAACTTTTGACAGTTGACCTCACCGTTTACTTCGAAATGTAGCCTTTAGCTTGTCCTTCGACATCACACCATAATGTCCCTCTGATACACCTCAAGCCCACCTAAAGAAAAAAAAACAAAAACGTATCTCAGCTCGTTGTTCCTGCCCAAATGCAAACTGAGAGCCGAGAAGCCATGTTTACTGTTTGGTAGCCCAGAGTCAAGCGGCCGGCCAACGATGAATGTTCACCATAGCGATGACAGACACACCACAATACCACTTGCACACGAATACCACAGTACGATCAACCTATAGAAAAATATAACAAAAGTGCGATTAATTCTTTGAACTGTCGATAATTGAAATCAATGTAAGACAAGCTACTTAAACCTTTCTTTTCAATAACCCTGTATTTTATCAACTGAGAGAAAGTTCTAGTCAGCCTTGATATTACTACTGAATTTTCGACCACTACAAATCATTTTTCAAATTATTGTTAATCATGAATATTCTGCATTCTATAGCAGATATGATATAATTTTGACTCGCACTATATATATATATATATATATATATATATATATATATATATATATATATATATATGTGTGTGTGTGTGTGTGTGTGTGTGTGTGCGTGTGTGTGCGTGCGTGTGTGTGTGTATGTAATGAGATCCAAACAAAGCGGTTAATGCACAACTTAGTGTCCGTGGACACAGTGTCTGTGTCTTGGCTTATATTACAGATATTCATTAATATTGGACACTGCAAGACTTTCCTACGCCAGAGAACGTCATCTTGGCATCATCTGACTCTTCGCTGATCCCTAGCAACAATTGAGAGGCTTTGATTGGTCGGCTCTGAATGAGTTGAACCTTGAGAGCCGGACAAAAGAAAACAAAAACTGACCAATTGTGTTATTCCATCGGACGAATAATAATTACTGATTACCTTTCTTTTTAATTTACTTCGAGCCAAAGATGAGCCCAGGGTCTAAAATTATGGATGAGGGGGCAGAGACAATCAAGTTTACTATCAATGGCTTTCTTAATCAACACGCATATCAAATTCAGCAAATGCTTTCCTTTCAACCAGTCGGTAAATCAGGCGCGCGGATGAACTGTTACGAAGAAAGCGCTCAATCACGTGATGTCAGCTTAGGGTTGATGAATGATTCATTTGTAGCCAAGGAAAGCGTCAGCAGTTATCAATTGCAATATCTTTGATCCGTCGGCATACAGTGTCCATAACTCACACCCACAACCACGTATATATATATATATATATATATATATATATATATATATATATATATATATATATATATATATATAATTTATTTGTTTTCCCGTCTTCGTAGGGAATACATATTGCTCAATATTTCAGAAAAGGATTGGTAAAGGTAAATGACAATGAACCAATAGAATAGAACTTATGATTGGAAATTTTACATCTTGGTCTACTGTTTCAACGCAGTTGTATATTATCAAGATGATAATAAGCAATTGTATCATACTACATGTAGTTTGTTATTTCATTAAGGGTATTATCATAATGCATTGTACGCAGATCTTATTTCATACTACACATAACTTAATTCTCTTGAAACTATTTTAAAACACACGGCCCGCTAGCGTAGATTACCTAAAAAACGTATTTGACAATGAAGGATCAGTAAGCTTAACAGCTGAGTTGACTCATTGTTCGTGTCTCTAATATTGAGTGTTCACCCACATGAATACACACAGTCACACATACATATATGCATGCGTACGTGTGTGTTTGTATTAGTAAGAATATATGTATATACATATATGTATATATACATATATTCGCACACAAACACACGCACATATATATATATACACACACACACATATATATATATGTATATAAATATATATATATATATATATATATATGTGTGTGTGTATATATATATATATTCGTACTAATACTAACACTCACCTTAGCATACTTATACATGATTACACGTAGATATGGATGTATATGATATATATTGATAATACCAAGATAGCCCAGCGTTCCCTGGAGAAAAAATAATTCAATACTGTAAGGTTATAATAATTTATCATTATTCAGTCATATTTATTGCCAAATAATGTTATTCATATATAATTGTAACTGCGGATAATTATGTCTGATTCAGAAGATTAGATTCATAGAAAAATATCATCAATAAAAATTTGTTCAGAAAAGAAACTCTCAATAAACAGCATTTTTTTCAAATACAATATCAGGTGAGTCTAAAATGTTTTCAGATAGAAACAGTCCTAAAAAAAAAAAAATATGTTTTCGTAAATTTTTCCATTGAAAAATATTTTTTGAAAAAATTGGGAAGAAATCATTCATACTTATTGCCACTTAATATCATTTAGATATCATTGTTACAGCGGATGATTTTGTCTCACATTAAAAAATTAGAATCTAGAAAAATAGAAATGGTGGAAATTTTTACAAAAAAAAACCCCCAAAAACTGTTGATGAACTAGAGTGCTATTCTTCAATAAAAAAAAAATCGTATCCGTGCAGATGTCTCCGGTGAGAAACAGCAGTCAAAAATATTAAGCGTGAGTAACTGTTTCTACCGAAAAAGTAAAAAAAAATAAAAATGAAAAACAAATACTACGTCTGTGCAAAAGTTGAGGCAAAGGTTTAATCATGTCAGTGTTATCTCAACCACTTCAGAAAGATCGCTACAAAATATACATAGCCAAAAAAGAAATAAAATGCTGACGGTTCACCTAGTCAGATAGATGGTAACCAAAAACCGAAAGATCACTGTCAGTCTGGAAGCTTTAGCTCATTTTTTTTTTTTTTTTTTTTACTCCTGAAATATTTTACCCGGCGCAGATAGGTACTTTATAATGTATCTATGATGCCAGAGTAGAATCTTACTTCTCATTCAATACACATATCTTCTTGTTCAATGTTCATGTATAATTCTTTAAGGGTTTGAAGTGAAGTGAGTCTCCATGTTCATGTATAATTCTTTAAGGGTTTGGAGTGAAGTGGGTCTCAATGTTCATGTATAATTCTTAAAGGGTTTGGAGTGAAGTGAGTCTCAATGTTCATGTATAATTCTTTGAAGGTTTGGAGTGAAGTGGGTCTCAATGTTCATGTATAATTCTTTAAGGGTTTGGAGTGAATTGAGTCTCCATGTTCATGTATAATTCTTAAAGGGTTCGAAGTGAACTGAGTTTCAATGTTCATGTATAATTCTTTAAGGGTTTGAAGTGAATTGAGTCTCCATATTCATGTATAATTCTTTAAAGGTTTGAAGTGAAGTGGGTCTCAATGTTCATTTATAATTCTTTAAGGGTTTGAAGTGAATTGAGTCTCCATGTTCATGTATAATTCTTTAAGGGTTCGAAGTGAAGTGAGTCTCAATGTCCATGTATAATTCTTTAAGGGTTCGAAGTGAAGTGAGTCTCAATGTTCATGTATAATTCTTAAAGGGTTCGAAGTGAAGTGAGTTTCAATGTCCATGTATAATTCTTTAAGGGTTCGAAGTGAAGTGAGTCTCCATGTTCATGTATAATTCTTTAAGGGTTCGAAGTGAAGTGAGTCTCAATGTTCATGTATAATTCTTAAAGGGTTCGAAGTGAAGTGAATCTCAATGTTCATGTATAATTCTTAAAGAGTTCGAAGTGAAGTGAGTCTCAATGTCCATGTATAATTCTTAAAGAGTTCGAAGTGAAGTGAGTCTCAATGTCCATGTATAATTCTTAAAGGGTTCGAAGTGAAGTGAGTCTCAATGTCCATGTATAATTCTTAAAGAGTTCGAAGTGAAGTGAGTCTCAATGTCCATGTATAATTCTTAAAGGGTTCGAAGTGAAGTGAGTCTCAATGTCCATGTATAATTCTTAAAGAGTTCGAAGTGAAGTGAGTCTCAATGTCCATGTATAATTCTTAAAGGGTTCGAAGTGAAGTGAGTCTCAATGTCCATGTATAATTCTTAAAGAGTTCGAAGTGAAGTGAGTCTCAATGTCCATGTATAATTCTTAAAGAGTTCGAAGTGAAGTGAGTCTCAATGTCCATGTATAATTCTTAAAGGGTTCGAAGTGAAGTGAGTCTCAATGTCCATGTATAATTCTTAAAGAGTTCGAAGTGAAGTGAGTCTCAATGTCCATGTATAATTCTTAAAGAGTTCGAAGTGAAGTGAGTCTCAATGTCCATGTATAATTCTTAAAGAGTTCGAAGTGAAGTGAGTCTCAATGTCCATGTATAATTCTTAAAGGGTTCGAAGTGAAGTGAGTCTCAATGTCCATGTATAATTCTTAAAGGGTTCGAAGTGAAGTGAGTCTCAATGTCCATGTATAATTCTTAAAGGGTTCGAAGTGAAGTGAGTCTCAATGTCCATGTATAATTCTTAAAGAGTTCGAAGTGAAGTGAGTCTCAATGTCCATGTATAATTCTTAAAGGGTTCGAAGTGAAGTGAATCTCAATGTTCATGTATAATTCTTAAAGAGTTCGAAGTGAAGTGAGTCTCAATGTCCATGTATAATTCTTAAAGGGTTCGAAGTGAAGTGAGTCTCAATGTCCATGTATAATTCTTAAAGGGTTCGAAGTGAAGTGAGTCTCAATGTCCATGTATAATTCTTAAAGAGTTCGAAGTGAAGTGAGTCTCAATGTCCATGTATAATTCTTAAAGAGTTCGAAGTGAAGTGAGTCTCAATGTCCATGTATAATTCTTAAAGGGTTCGAAGTGAAGTGAGTCTCAATGTCCATGTATAATTCTTAAAGGGTTCGAAGTGAAGTGAGTCTCAATGTCCATGTATAATTCTTTAAGGGTTCGAAGTGAATTGAGTCTCTATATTCATGTATAATTCTTTAAAGGTTTGAAGTGAAGTGGGTCTCAATGTTCATTTATAATTCTTTAAGGGTTTGAAGTGAATTGAGTCTCCATGTTCATGTATAATTCTTTAAGGGTTCGAAGTGAAGTGAGTCTCAATGTCCATGTATAATTCTTTAAGGGTTCGAAGTGAAGTGAGTCTCAATGTTCATGTATAATTCTTAAAGGGTTCGAAGTGAAGTGAGTTTCAATGTCCATGTATAATTCTTTAAGGGTTCGAAGTGAAGTGAATCTCCATGTTCATGTATAATTCTTTAAGGGTTCGAAGTGAAGTGAGTCTCAATGTTCATGTATAATTCTTAAAGGGTTCGAAGTGAAGTGAATCTCAATGTTCATGTATAATTCTTAAAGAGTTCGAAGTGAAGTGAGTCTCAATGTCCATGTATAATTCTTAAAGGGTTCGAAGTGAAGTGAGTCTCAATGTCCATGTATAATTCTTAAAGGGTTCGAAGTGAAGTGAATCTCAATGTTCATGTATAATTCTTAAAGAGTTCGAAGTGAAGTGAGTCTCAATGTCCATGTATAATTCTTAAAGGGTTCGAAGTGAAGTGAGTCTCAATGTCCATGTATAATTCTTAAAGGGTTCGAAGTGAAGTGAGTCTCAATGTCCATGTATAATTCTTAAAGGGTTCGAAGTGAAGTGAGTCTCAATGTCCATGTATAATTCTTAAAGAGTTCGAAGTGAAGTGAGTCTCAATGTCCATGTATAATTCTTAAAGGGTTCGAAGTGAAGTGAGTCTCAATGTCCATGTATAATTCTTAAAGAGTTCGAAGTGAAGTGAGTCTCAATGTCCATGTATAATTCTTAAAGAGTTCGAAGTGAAGTGAGTCTCAATGTCCATGTATAATTCTTAAAGAGTTCGAAGTGAAGTGAGTCTCAATGTCCATGTATAATTCTTAAAGGGTTCGAAGTGAAGTGAGTCTCAATGTCCATGTATAATTCTTAAAGAGTTCGAAGTGAAGTGAGTCTCAATGTCCATGTATAATTCTTAAAGGGTTCGAAGTGAAGTGAGTCTCAATGTCCATGTATAATTCTTAAAGGGTTCGAAGTGAAGTGAGTCTCAATGTCCATGTATAATTCTTTAAGGGTTTCAAGTGAAGTGAGTCTCCATGTTCATGTATAATTCTTTGAGGGTTTCAAGTGAAGTGAGTCTCAATGTCCATGTATAATTCTTCAAGGATTTTGAGTGAAGTGACACTGACTCACTATGCGGGATCGAAAGTTAGGGGAAACATTTCCCACTTTTAAGGAGTCAAAAATGAAGGGAGACTTTTTCCTAATTCAAGGGGTCAAAAGTGAAGGAAGACTTTTCCGACTTTTGGGAGGTCAAAAATGAAAGGAGACTTGTTCCTCACTCAAAGGGATCAATAGTATTAGAACCCCTCCCGAATGGGGAAACGTCAAGGGGAGCTTTTTCCCCACTCCCACGGATCAGAAATGGAAATCATTTCTCCTTTTAAGGGTAAGAAGTAAGGGTAATTTTTTCTCTCACCTTTAAGGGGACAAAAGTAAAATTAATCTTTTTTTTTCCTCCAATAACGGATTGAAAGTGAGAAGAAACTGTTTTTAATATTCCCGAAAGTATTTTTCTATTCCTTAGATATTTTATTTGAATACCAGAGCAATCTGCATGTATAAATCTTACAATGTAACAATGATGCTAACGTGAAACTTTACTTTCCATCTCATATTGATACCTTCTTATTTTGTATGATAATACATAAGGGAAATTATCCCCTTCTTTGAGGGTCGGAAGTAAGAGAAGATCTTTTTCTCTCTGTAAGGGCTAAATAACGAATAGGTAGCCTTTTTTTACCTAATTAAAGGAGTCAAAAGTGAGGTATATGTGTAAAAAATACATATATTTGTTGTTGAGAGTACGCATTTAAGTATATTATATAGGTTCATTTATATGGACCTTTGTAAGCAGTACAGCCATATGATTTTTCATCTATCTAGCTTTGTGAGTGTAAGTATCTGTTGCAAGGAGAATTCTTTCAACTAATTTGGCAAACTAATTAAAACTAATGTTCATTTTGAAATGGCACAGTCAATTGAAGTATGTATTGCATATCTTTTTTGTGCATGATTGTTTATGAAAGGTTAATGTGGTGGCGAGGGTAGAAAAACAAGCTCCCATCCTCCTTCAAATGTCATATTATGTACTGAAAATAGAACACTGCGTTCGATGCAGGGCAGTCAATAACAGGGTTGCCAGATGTTCTTTGCCAGCTAAGACCAAATTTGTATGATCTTGGGACCAAATTAAGTAGCTTCAGTAGCACAATAATCAAATAACTTGAATTTCACCATCAGACTTAGCTTGCAGGAACTAAATAGCTTTGTTCAATACGGAATTTGCTTAATTTTGGTCTTGAGAAATATCAAATGCCAACTCCGGTCGTTGTGTTTCTTGCATGTAGAAGTTTCTATTGGCTGCGTTATTTATGAAGACTTTTATCTCGATCAGACTCCGTTTTGTTAATTGTTCTACTATTTATCCTTCATCCGAGCCTCCAGGAATGTTTTATTGTCACGAAATCACTATTTAATAGAGAGGCAGCGAATCGTTTAGAGAAGCATTTGGGGCACATTTACATTAGGTCAGAAATCTGATAGGGCTATTCTTCTGCAATTTTCCCGGAGATCATCTCATATGTCATTTCATGGATATGGCCACTATTCCGCACAGATGTTGCTCTTAAGTGTTTTTTTTTTCTTGTCTAGCCTTTATGTTTGAGGCAAGAATCCCAAAACATGAGAAACTTGGACTTTTGAGCGGGCTGTGATTCTAACTTTTAACCTTTTTCAACTTTCTTTCACAGGCAGTGGATTCCCCCCCCCTCCTTTGACTTGCCAGCCTACCTAGGGTTTTATGAGAGAGAACGAGAAATATACGTTTGAAATGAACTAACATGTTGACAGATTATTGCAAAGACATGTCAATGTAGGTTCTTTTCTTTTACCACCCAGGAGTAATTCTTATAAACGAATTTGTGAAACTCACACACAGAAAAGAAGGTTTACTTCTTTTCTGAGCTAGGGTTAGAGAGTGGATTGGCCGAAACGTCGTGTTGATAATATCAATGATGGGAAGAAGAGATTGAATCGTCTGAACAAGAATTGGGATTTTAATGATTCTTTCCGAAGTTACTGACCATTCATCGACCGTATGATGCTCTCCAGTAGTCGTAGACATTCTCATGAATACGGAGTCGGGTAGAGGGAGAGAAGGCGACACGATCAATGATGCTATTTTCTGAATGGGCTTTGCATCATCATATTTGTCAAGTCTTGGCTTGCGTTAACACCTTCAGCGCCAGTTTCCTCTTGTTGACGCGTGAAGGCCCTGAATAGAACAATAGGAATTCCTCAGAGACTAAACAGCAACGCTGGAAAGGAAATATTAGTTATTAGCAATGTGCATTGTAACAAAATGAAAACAAGTCAGGAATTTTAAAAAGTCAGAACGTCAATTAGCTCTTAACATTTCAAGTAACTAAAACGTTAATCAACTTGTTTATATGTTATGAAAAAAAGTCTCAGTTAGAGGAGACACTGGATGGGAAGCTGGGATACACAGTATTAGAACCATTACAACACCAACTTAAGGGTGTACACAAATCTGGACATATTAAAATCCGAAATGTAATAGTGGTTTAACCAATGTCATCGTGTTTCCAACTACAAGTTTAAGACCAATAAGCTATTCTAACATTTTGTTGTTGTTTTTACAGTCCCTAATTCTTTTGCATGAATAACTCCTTTTTTACTTGTGTAAAAACTGAAAAAAAGACAATTCAGGTGTGATAAAAAGTCTAGTTCAGCATAGAAAGTCTGACGAAAGGGGTCTGAGACATCTTTGTTCAAACCTGATATTCTCAACAGTCTTTTGGCCACGGCCACCTTAAGCTATCTTCTCAAGTTGCGCCCGACCTTGTCAAGCAAGTATACGAAACGGACAGATAGACAGAAATCCTTTTTTTAATTATTTCAGATTATGGTCCCCTCCAAATGTGAAAGCCCCCCCCTAACGGGGACATGTAGCGCCCATGGAGAATGACGTGTAGACTGACACAATTTGTTACAAGACATTAGAAAAATAATCGTGATCATTTTGTTACTAATTTACTCCTGTCCAAACCTGGAGTTGACTTAGTTTTCCTACCCTAACAAGAACAATCCTCATTAAATTTTTGACTTTAATAAACAACATTCCCTTACCCTGATTTGAAATCTGAATGGTCGTCGTGTCTCTTACCAACTGAGCTAAATTGACAAGTCTTAGGTATCTACAAAAATTTATGCTACAATTACGCATTTCTAATCCAATTCTAATAGATAAATACATCTTTAGAATCAAAATGACTCGAAACCACGTCCAAGTGATTGGTAGCAGGCTATATTACCGACTGAGCCATACGCACCAACAAGTAGTACACATCCACGAAAATCCATCTCGCAGATACGCAAGGGCTTATTTCGTTCTAGAACCCAAGTACATTTACACTGGAAAATAGATTTTTATATGTTTTAAAATCTATTATGTATGCGATACAAAAGTTACCGTTATCATCTTCTGTTGGAATAAAAGCAGGAGTGGAGGCTTGTCAATGGTTATCTATATTCAGAATACATTACGTTTCTTTTGGCCAAATATCAAATAAGAACCAAGAAAATGTACTCAATAAAACAAAGCCTATTGTAATCAACACATGGAAGTACAGATAAAACCATAACAAACTAAAAAGCTCTGCCAACACTGCACATTAATTGAAGATTGAATAAAAAATATTTCATACACAGTCATGACGCTAGAGAAGTGACCGAGTAAGTTTTATTCGCCATATCTGGGACTATTGTCTTGGTACAGAAAAAAATGTCTCTCTTTCGGAAATAATTTTGGATCTGCACAAAATTTTGATCATTTCTTCCTCTGCCCAAAATATCATAGAAATTAATTGAGAACTTTTGGAGGTATTGCATGACAAAAGAAGTGATTGATATAGTTGCGTTTTTACTTATTCATATTAGAAAATAGTGTTGTATTTTCAAGAGTAAAAAACAAGATTTCAAAGGTGGGCTTCCGCTGCCACTTTTTGAGGAGGTGGGGGGTTAAAAGGATGGCCCATTGAACCCCAAACTCTATGAAATTCCAACCTTCAAACCCCTTTCGTCTTGCTCTTAGTGACAAGGTCTGATCCAGGGTTGGGCAAGAACTGAATTTTAAGGCAGAAATGCTGATTTTTTAGGCAAGGAGGTCCAACCCATTCGGGAAATTGACGCAGTACGATCATATCCCTTATTTACTCCAATCTTAGTGGACTGAGAAAAACTTATTCTGTTTGTCTAACTATCCGTATGAAAACCTTCATTTGAATCTGTCTGACTTTTGTATGCAAAAAAATGCTCTCAAGCGATCTGGGATGATTGCATCACTGGCAGGAAACTCGGAGTCACCACCAAGAACTGAATTTTCTATGTACACCTTTTTACATACTCTTTGTCTTGTAATACTGAAACAGTACATTTTTCTTAGTCAGATTTTATATATAGTCCCAAAGTATCCACAGATCACTTTTAATCTGATCTATGTTATTTCAACATTGTTTTATTATACTCTTTATTACATGATTTAGACTCTTGTTGCATATTATTCAGGTTTATCTGTATTTGTATTGTTAATCTATTGTAATGGAGCCTCATCATAGTCTTGGAAAAATGGACCGACCTCCACTAAGGACAAACGTATTACATTTGATATTTCTGACCAACGTTATATAAGCATATACATATACATATATATATGAATGTATATATTTTTGTTTTGTGGATGTGGGGTGATCTGACAGAATATTGATAAAAGTGACCTTCGGTAGGTGAGGAGAAAAGACTTAAAAGAAAGCTGTTGCTACATCTCCCATTCTTTTATTATTACGTTGACATGTTTCGATGCATTTCGACATTTCAGTTTATTTTCTTGGTTGATCTAGACAACCTAGTAGTTATACTGAACACAGTGGAACCATCTATTCAATTCACACCAAAAAAAGATCCCAATAACACACTACGCTAACATACAGAGCGAACAACATCATCGAATGCGGTTTTTCCAGCATAGCCACCAACAAAAACGACCAGGTACACTTCTACTTCCGCCACAACCCAAAGATTAAATCGGGATTAATCATAGGATTTTACATAGGGGCCCTCAGATTTTGTAGCCCAGAATACGCTGATGACGAAGAGGAATGCATCAAACAATTCCTCTGTTCACTCCAATACCCACGACACATCACATTCAACGCAAGGAGGAAAGCACATAAAATCCACAGAACTATCACCAAAAAAACAAAAAAACAAAAAACAAAACAAAAAAACAAACAAACAAAATCACCACCATTAACGCGTCATATCACCCATCAACACAACCACCAACAACCTCGGCTCCAACCTGAGCAAGCTAGGAACATACATTACCACCAACGCCTCAACAACCATCAGAGATTTAGTAAACAAACCATCATACAAAACCCCACCGCCCGAAGCTAGTGTTTACGCAATCCCGTGCAAGGACTGCGACAAAATCTACATCGGAGAGTCATCGAGATCTCTCAAGAAAAGAATATACTAGCACAACAGATGCGTAAAATTGGAAGAAAAAACAAACGCCCTGATTGAACACAGAAGCACACACAACCACAACTTCAACTTTCACCATGCCCATCTCATCAAAAATATCCATAGCTCTTCGATATGCAGATGGATCGGAGCAGCCCCTATATTCCAATGCAATGCAATAACACAAAGGTATAGTCACTTCCAGACTGAAAGCCCTCTGAATGCATTATGACATAAACATACAATGAATTGACAAACGGACAACAGTCACTTTAAGTAACAGTATCAATACACACATACCAACCCTTTGAGAATAGTAGAAGAAATTTCATTCACCATCAACCAAAAAGATTAAAACGAGAAACAACACACCCTACTTTCATCCTACCTCACATATACTATCCTATATCTATCAAATGCTAGGCACCACCTTTAAATTCTAAAGAAAACCTCAAACCCACATTCAAACCCACTGAGAATTAATCATTTTTATCTCAATATGTATGCATATATAGATGGAAGTGACAATTAGAAAGTGAAGAGAAAAGATTTGAAAGGAAAGTAAGCATTACACTTTGAGAATTTATATCATCATGTTAGCATGTTTCGATGCATTTCGACGTTTACCAGCCATCTTTTTCAAATATTTAAAGCGTGGCAAAGAAAATCGTATGCTGTCTATATGTTTTAGATTGGGGAAAGTGATAGGGGATATTTCTGTGTTGTTTGGTTGTGTAATAGAAGTGGGATGGGAAGTGGTGTAACTGTCCTAGTGAGAGTCAAATTCTGCCTGTAATAAGGGAAGGGTCAGGGGTGTTTGAAGAAATATCCTCATGTCTTTCCTCAGTCTCAAACATGTGAACATCATCTAAACATGCCAAAAAGATAATAACATTTTTGAGTGATAACATCTGCTTTCCTCTTAAATTTCTTCTCTACGAACATTATTTCCTAATACTTTCAATGTAATTTACTTAATTTTTCAGTGTTTTTTCTATCGTTTTACACAGAATTAGATATTATGGTACTATTTATGAATTTCTCTTGTTGGAATTATCTGTTGAACTGTTTCGGGGATTTAAACACATATATCGAGAAAAAAAAAAGATTGAGAGAAGGAGAAAAGAGAGGGAATGAAAAAGGTAACGAGGATAGAGAGGGGGTGGAAGAGGGAAGTTGTGAAGGTGGAATTTCATTTGTTTATAGTTTTGAAAGAGGGGAGATGCAATTATATATATGACCTTTGCAAGGAAAAAAAATCCTAAAAGACAGACAGACAAACGTTGATCAGAAATACCAAATGTAATACCCAAGCGCGCCTCTCCTCGCTGAGGTTCTAGCCAATTTTTTTCAAGCTCGTTCTTCCCACGGAAGCGCAATATATTAGTTTTTGTAGAACGTGATTTCCAAATTTCCAAATCCGATTTTTTCCATCCGAAATTCAGCTCGAATGAGAGTCATGTGATCTGAAACGTGACTTCATTTTTGTCGTTACCATCAGCATCATTATCATCATCATCATCATCAGGTATTTTCTGTTTCGTCTTTCTTTCTCCTTTTCTCGGTCTCTTCTCCTTCTCCTCCTCCTCCTCCTCCTCCTTCTTCTTCTTCTTCTTCTTCTTCTTCTTCTTCTTCTTCTTCTTCTTCTTCTTCTTCTTCTTCTTCTTCTTCTTCTTCTTCTTCTCTCGATTCTCGTTCAACTGTTTTTTCCTCCCTCACTGGTCGTTTTATTTTTTTTATTTTGTAGTCTTCTACTTTCAATCATTTTTCTCTTTCTCTTCTGTGTTTTCTCCATCTTCTCATTGTTTACTCCCTTTATCTGTTCTCCTTCCTTTTCGTCATTTCGTCATTTTTATTTCTTCTTCTTCTTCTTCTTCTTCTTCCCTTTTTTTCTATTTTTCTTGCTTTCTCCAATTCCTCATCTTATTCACGTTCTTCTGTCTGCCTTTCTTTCCTTTCCCAGCTCCTACTTGTTCACATTGTTCTCAAGACCTCATATATATATATATATATATATATATATATATATATATATATATATATATATATATATATATATATATATATATATATGTATATATATATATATATATATATATATATATCCGAGATGGAGGGAGGGAGGGTAGGTAGGTAAGTGGATGAAGACTGAAAAGAGCCTGCAGGAATATTCTTAAATGCACATTATATAAAATAAAATCTACCTACATTAATCTGAAAACCACTTTCTTTATTGTGACCAAAAAGACTTCCTCCACTTTTGGCAGTGTTCACGCCTGTTTTTTTCTTCTTCTTCTGTGGTCACAGTCCAACAAAGGCCAGTTAAGTAACTTATTCATTGATCACCTTTTTTCCCCAATTTTTTTTAGTTGATCGACCTTAACACGACACGCAGTCTAAAGATGTTGGACACATGACAGTTTCTATTAATCGATTAACCAGACAAATCAGTAACATTTAACGAGCACACGGAGCGATCAGACTTTACCGGAGACGTTCAAGCTACTTATACTGCCGTTATGAGGAGAAAAGCCAGGGAACAACATACACGTTAACAAGCCTGGCTGCTGCAGGGTCAAACTTGACTCCAACTTCTCTTCCGATTGAAGATGGTTATAGAGACTTTTGTATTGTATTTGTAATATACGAAAAACAATAAAATATATTTTTTGTATCAATGTATTTATCTCTAGTGGAACGAAATAAGCCCGTGTGTTTAAATATATGGTACATTTCCTAAGGCTGTTTGAATTTAGCTCAGTCAGTAAGACATCCTTGTGACGATCGGAAGTTCGGATCATATTAGGGAAATGTAGATTTTTTTTCATACCGATTAATCATTTTTTTGCATATGAAATGAAGAGACCAGGCAAAGAATCACCCCAGGTGGGCAGGTTTTCGGTAGAGCCAAGGAGAAAATTCCATTAAACCCGAAAGAGGGGTATAAAACCAATGCATTCTCCTGCTAGTCACCTATGGCACTGAAACTTGGAACCCAACAACCCTAAAGATTGACCCCCCCAAGCTGAGATCCATGTAACGTGCCCATAAAAGAATCATGCTTACACGAGGAGATCACAAGACAGCATAGTACGCTAGTGAGAAAAAAAACCCAAAAAACAGGGATCAGAGATTTCATTGAATCTATTCGAAAACTCAAATGGCAAGGGGTTGGTCATATTGCAAGAATGTCCGGCAACCGTTGGACATCACGACTCACAAAGTGGATCCCCAAAGATCATATGCCGAAAACCGTTGGGAAACCCTTAAGGCAATGGGCTTGGCCATATTGCAAGAGTGTCCGACAACCACTGGATATCACTATCCCTTACGTGGATCCCCAGAGATCATATGTGAAACTGTAGTCATCAAAAAATAAGATGGCATGGCGAACTAGACAAGTTCAGAAAGTATTGGCTTCACGAGGTGCATGATAGAGAGGTCTGGCGAATCTTGTGGAAGGTCCATGTCCAACGACAGACGTTAAAAGACTTTTGCTGATGAGATAACCCTGTGGTCTGCTGGATCAACCTTTGTGGGTAAATTAGAGCAATTTCATGTGACCATATGTTTTACGCATTTTTCTGGCCTTTTCGATATGGGTTAAAGTGTAGTATCTGTTTCACGGCATAGACCTAGGCGCCAGTACTGACACTCGCCGGAGGTCGTGTGTTAGTGAGCATATTGGTCATCATATTATAGAATACTGATCCCCAAAATATAATTAATCAATTGCAAATTATTTTGACATTCTTTTGAATCTATCAACTGAGCGCTTTTTCGGTGTATCTTAATTAAATACATCTGGCTACAATGCATGTTTCGGCTACTCACAGGTCCCAAGCAGGAAAATTGAATCAGACTTTTTGGTATTATAGAAATAGACCGTTGAGTCGAAAGCAGGTCTTAATTATCCGGATGAGCACGAATGCAGACCCCACACCATTATTATTCAGTTGTAAATCATCCGTTTTTTTTTCTATACACAAGCAACTTTTTTTTACCAATCACCGTCACTGACCAACCGACCGACCGACCGACTGACTGACAGGCTGACTTACCGAAGAAAAAATTTCCAGTACTCCTTTTCCTTCCACTCTGTCTATATATGTTGGAAAATGCAAAGGGAAGGATACTCGCGCATCTATTGTCTCATATTCGAGCTTGTTTTTTGGCGTTGTCTTGGTTAATGCATTTCAGGGGTAACCAAATTCGATACATCTGGTTACAAAGCATAGGTTCGCTAACTTCAAGATCCAAAACTGATAAACAGAATCAGACTTTTAGTATCATAAAGATTTTTAAAGAAATCTCAGCGTTTTTTTTCTTCTTCTTCTTCTTCTTCTTCTTCTTCTTCTTCTTCTTCTTCTTCTTCTTCTTCTTCTTCTTCTTCTTACCCAGCAGAACGATTCTAATCTTGTTTTGTATATTGGTATCTTTTCAAAGTTGTCCTGACTAGTTTTCCTCCAATTACGATTCACAGGAATCGATTCTGTGTGTCTCGCATTAGTTTTTGTTTTTTTTTTCAGTTTCCCTGCACCTTTCACCGTTTCTTTTTCCTCCATTTCTATCTACGATTGTTTCCTTATCAAAGCCAAATCGAAGGCGAATCACTACCGACAATTGCTGCTCCTCAGACAATCTTGAGAAAATTTTCAATTTATTTTTCTTGCTTTATTGGTTCTCATGCCTTTTATCTCGTGGAAGAGGAAGCCTCGACCAGATTCTTTTCATTTCTTATTGCTTCCTTGGCCTTTTCGGAGATTAACTTCTGATTGCCTCGTCAGTCTTCCTTCATATCCCTCCCCCCTGTTTTTATATCATTATTGGAGCAAAGCGAATATCTACTCACAGAACCCATTTGGCAAGGGGGTCTGCATCATTTGCAGTTTCTTCCAACGAAGTGGCCAGGTAAATTGTCGGATTCAGCCGAAATTTGGTACTGGAGACTTTTGGATCAAGGCTCAAATTTTTGCTTGTATCAAACTAAGGCAAGAGTCGGGGACATCATAGAATCCATAAAAAATCTCAAATGGCAGTGGACTGGTCATGTTGCACGAATGGTGGACAACCGATAGACATCGCAACTCTCGACATGGATCCCCCGAGATCGCACGCGCAACCGAGGCCGACAGAATATAAGATGGGGAGACGACAAATTCAGGAAGTACTGGCTCCACGACGCCCATGATAGAGAAGTGTGGCGAATCCTGGGGACAGTCTATGTCCAACTACGGACATTGAAAGATTGATGATGATGATGATGATGATGATGATGATGATGATGATTGAATTAATACGAAAATAAAAAGCGCCCTTACACTGCCTTTGGCTTCAGCTGTTCCTGCTTAGAAAACTGACCCCCACCATTTTAATTGCTGAGGCTCCAAAGCAGTCTGATCTCGATAAAATATTTGGATGTATACTTTTAAAATACACCCTTTAAATGTATTATACGTGGTAATAATAAAATCCACGCGACCCAGTTTACTCCGCCTCTTTGATATAGGTGGAACTGCCTACTATACAGGGAAGTATTTGGGTAATGTAGGTAATTGTGCTGTGAATGAAAACCTGATTTTCATAAAAGGTTATGGCTTGCTTAGCGATTACGGGAGCTGCGATACTACCACAGCAAAGCGGAGCCAAAGTTGTGGATGCCTTCTTTTATTATTCTACTCATATTTTCCACCTACATCCAACTGCTTATAAAATTTTTTTTTCTCTAGAAAGGATCATCTAAACGGAAAACCAACAATAATCTTAATTTCAGACAGAATCTTGAGGAAAAATATATAGAAGATTGTGCCACAACACAGTTTGAACCATCGCAATCCCGGATATGACCAACTAATCAGCTAAGTGAGGTACAGAGTCTTCTCTCTTTGCTCATTTGTGTGTGTGTGTGTGAGTGTCACCTCTGTGTTTGGCTCTCCTGGTCACATTTTGGGGGCTACCATCTTGAAAATGTGAATGGATACACTACGATATACCATCTAAAACCGTTTATTTTATTTGTTCTTTCTTTTCTTGAAAAAGAAAATCCTTCTTTAGGTCTTCATGGCTATTTTGGACTTTTTTTTGGATAGTTTTAGATAGAGATCCATATTCTATGATACTTCTAGATAATTTTCCAGATAATTTTAGTCATTATTTTAGTGGATAGCTCTGGTACACGAGTGGACTACGGTGATTCATTAATGCGTGGTATGGAAATAATTTGTTCTGTCTGCTTGTCTCCTCGGGCATTCGGAGATAGATTAACTTCTGATTGCCTCGCTAGTCTTCCTTTTTTCTCTCCTCTATTAGAAACCATCAAGCAAAACTGTCATTATCAGTTTCTTCATTGTTCAAGTTGGTCTGACTGACTGGCTATATATGTGTGACTCGCGAACAGACTGGATCAGGAACAGTTTTTT
The DNA here is from genome assembly GCA_963457665.1 of Thysanoteuthis rhombus. NCBI lineage: Eukaryota > Metazoa > Mollusca > Cephalopoda > Oegopsida > Thysanoteuthidae > Thysanoteuthis > Thysanoteuthis major. The sequence continues at coordinate 55,814,810 of OY735207.1, forward strand.
TGCAGGAATCCCCCCCAACGGGTTATTAGTGGGGAATTCGATTTACCATGTAAGTTAATACTAAATTGGTTCCTAGTATGCGCTCAGCTGTGTACGTAATTATTTTTTCCTTTAAATCTGGACTTTTTCTGATCACATCCTCCACCTCAACAAAAAACAAGAGAAGTATCTTATCTTTTTATCATCCTTTTTTTTCCAATTTTTTCTAAATTGAGCACCCCCAATATGACTAGCTGCAAAAAAGATGTTGGTATCGAGACGGTTTCTATTGACTGACGAATAAGACCTGTTTCGTTTTCTTATTTTGTTTTTTTGAAAATTCTTTTGATATCCTTTCTGGAGAATCATTTGTGAGCCCCGAATAAAACTGCAACTTTCAGAAATAATGATCCAACCGGAAAATGCACTTTATTTCGGTGAGAATCTTGAGAGAAGATAGTTGGAAGATAGTTGCGGTACTCTCTTGTGACTCATTCTTACTGATTGCCTGCATGGCCTTTCGGAGACAGAGAAACTCCTGATCTTTTGTGTCTTTTCCCTTTCTAATTTTCAAAATTCTTCTCTTGAGAACCACTTGCTAGCCTCCAATTCGACTGTAACTTTCAGAAAGGATAATCTAACCGATAGACTAACGATGCAATTCATGGGGGAGGGGTACTTGTGGACAGACTGAATACTTGTGCCATGATATAGGCATAGATTATTACATTTGAAAAATTGCTCATTATTGGCTTCTGTTGCATTCTGCCGATTACCGTGCCGTCTCTACCTTTTCTCGATCATATACGGCAAGCAAATTTTTTAAAAAATACGGCATGCAAATTGTTATTTAAACAAAACAGACAAATTTCAACTAATTTCGCTTCAAAATTAACTTTTGCAACAACTGTTGCAGTATATATATATTTGATTACTCTTATTCATTGTTTCTGTTCGATTGACTTTTTAATTCATTTGCGTTAACAATGTGCTTGTCTCTTTTTATTTACTTGTCCTATTTATTTGATTTGCTCACCATATTTTTAATATGCGTGCCATGTTTTGAAATTTGCTTGTCACATTTGTCGATTTGCTTGCCATATTTTCTAGTTTGCTTGTCATATTTCTGTTAAATTCTCATGCTGTTTTTTTTTTCATTTGTTTGCTTTACTTCTTAATTTGCCAAAAACAAATATTTAGAGCAGCTTGTTATGGTCTTTCTCAGATTTGCAATACGAGCGCTGAATTAATAACACCAGGTCATTGTTCTGATTAAACTCTCGGGCTCTTTTAAACTATGGTTTGTGGATCTCGGGGAGGGGGGGTCTGTCAGATGATGTGCTCATCAACAGCAGAATGAATATCAATCAGGTGGCAGTTGTTTCGAGTACACAATTATCGAAAAATTCAAGTGACCGTTATTCACTCGAACCATAGGTCAGCAATTTGGGGGGAGATGGGCCGGATTAGAAGTGTTCGTGGATCAAATGTAGAATCTAGAGACAAAAAATGATTCAAGTCATAGGTACAATTACTCAGACTACTTTATCTAATTCAATGAATAAGTTCTTCAAATTTTGTGATACTTTTTATCTACAATATTCTTCCATGTGGTTAAAATGGTCAGAATGATACGTTTTTTCTGACATTGATTAAGTTTAATTTTGATAACGGTGTAATCAGAAAATTTGTGCTTTTGACTTGAATCGATTTCGGGATCCGGATTCAACATTTGATCCATGTCTTTATGTCCTGCTAACCAATGCGGACAAAAAGAATGAATCAAGAATTTCCTTTGAATGTTTTGACCAGATTTAGGGATATTCAAGTCAAAACAGAGCGTTTATTTACTACAGCTTTTGGAGTGACGTTGCTCAATCCACCGCTACAAAATGCCATTAACAATATGATGTACATCTATTATGAATTAGCTCTTCAGTCCCCATGGAAATCCCCGGTTTAAAAAAATATTCAACTCGATAAGAAAAAGATCTATTTATTTTAAATGTCCCTCTATCCACGCCTCCTTATCTATCTATCAATATTTTCTACGATGTAATCTTTTTCTTTTCCTCTTTCTCTCATCCTTCTCTTTCTTCAACTTTCATCTTATTCACTTTCTGTTTCTTTTATTCTTACTCTTCTTTACTCGCCAGAGTAAATTGTTTTCCCAATTTTCCATCTCTTTCCCCATTTTCCCCTTCGATCACTGCAATTTCTATAAATACTTTCAAATTCAGCGTTTTACTTTTGGAACAAGATAATCTTCTGCCTGTCCCCTGCCCATCTTTCACTGTGGGTTTGGGGTTTCCATGCTGGTGGAGAGGGACGGATGGTGTACACCAGTGATTGCTTTCATGTCCACATCCCACTCTTTCCACTTTCTTCACGACATCATATAACAACGTGGCACGGCAAATAGAGATGGTCGATGTTTGAAGAAAAAAAAAGGCCAATATCTAAACATTATAGGCGTCCGTAAGGGAGGTGCAAGGGGTGCATTTTGCCCCCTTGTAAAAGTACTACAACTCATTTATTCTACCCATTTGGTAATGTGAGTAATCTACTCAGTAAGAATTAAAATTTGATTTGAATAATTTTTCAATACTATAATAAACAAAGAACAAATTCGTTGTCACATGTACTCAAAATTTAAAAAGCTTGGTTGCTCTCCTAAAGTAAATGCATTTATGGAGTCCTACAACCGGGATCGGCTTTAAGTAGATTGGACTGATGGGCCCCAGCACTTGGGTATATTCTAGTCTTGTTAAAGACACACAATTGCAGATGAAGAACACGATTAACAGAGAACAACAAGAATAATTATTTTCTTCTGAATTCTCAAAGATTCAACGGTGTTTGTTTATTATGTATCTTTGAAAGAAAAAAATTGTTTGTGAATTACAGAAGAGCGTAAAAGATTAAAATCTCAGACACACATTTTGATTGCTGTAAATTGTAACTCAGAGATATAAAGTTTATTAATATTTCTAAGAGTCAACAGACCTTGATTGTTAACCAGGGGCCTTGCCAAAAATAAGAAAAATGTTTCCAATTGGGTACAGCAACTCCAAAGGCCGACCCTGCCGACAAACCATAGAAAATTTTGAACTGATCACCTTAATAATAGCACAATCAGAAATAAGGAATAAGTCACCGCCAAACAAATCTTTTTGCACCTCCTAGCCCCCCTGGAACAGTGGTAGCCGATGCCCACGGGGAACATGTTTCTGCTGAGCAGAATAGAAGTAGATAAAGGAAAATATTGCTAGTTGCTTGTGCACTAGATAGCTTGATATGTTACTAAAACAGCAGGACTACATAGTGTTAAAATATTTTTAGCTATAAAACATGGAGTCTTCTGAGGCCACTGCAAAAAATTGGTCCTTTTTCTTCATTTTTCTTTTTACTGGATTTCATTGCTGGCTACCCAAATATAAACAAGGAAAACAAAGAATTTTTGCATGCAACGTCACACACTCAATGAAGTCGGTGGGTCGGATAAAATGAGCCTGCGAGCTGGATTTGGATTTACCGACTCCTGGCTCAAGCGACAAAACAGGTGGGTTGGATTAAGTATCTAATATCTTGGAAGCCTGGATTAAGTATATTTCTCTTGCTATCCTCGTGGTTCCAGCGTTGTGTGTGTTCACATCTGCGTTGCTGAGCAATGAGAGTGGGTGGTTTATCTCTGCCAACCAAGTTGGAAGAAATATGTATTCACTCACGTCTGTCTGATTGTTTACATACTGTCTCCAAAAGTTCTCTTCCAATTTCAATCAAATTTTCTCGGAGTTGGCCGTTGGGTGGGGTTCGGTTCAATCATGAGGCCGATCCGAGATTTTTCGTTCGACTGAGTATTATTTTTCCCTTACTCTACGTACAATTACATATATTTACTCATGATTGTCCTGGCAATATCTTCGATTCTTCGCTGTGAATTTCAATGATATTTTGTTGACAGGTGTGACATAGGCTAAGAAAGAAGGGATTGAATTTTAAGGTAGATCCCCCAAAATTTCTGATTTCATTTTTTAAAAATATATACTTACACACATTCACTCAGGTTTGTTCACACTATATATCCAAAGGTTCTCAATGAATTCCCATGACATTTTTCCGAAGGTTTGGCGATGGGATAGAACTGGGAGTGGATACAATTTCTCCCAATTGAGAGATATGTTTCATATATTGAGACAATTGTCAAAAATTTGAAAAATTGAAACCCACTGTTCCCCACTCTGCACTATATCAACTGGTTTTCACTCAGTTTGTGTCTAATAATAGTTTTTCATTCCATTTATCAGATGCTATGGAAGGCAGACAAAACAAAAAATCAGAATTCGTATCATTTTTCTGACATATCACGACTTGTTAAACTTAGAGCATCATCAAGGAGAAAAAAGAATATCAAAGTTGTGAATCCTCAAGTAGAAAAGTAGTCAACTTTTCTTCATCATGTAATGTGTGCGATGCAGAGTGACCTGTTTGGTTGTTAATTACAACATGTGTAGCTGAAAGGATCAAGTATTGATCAAGTAGTATTTTTAACGGTTGAAGAGGGTTTCTAAAATCACGCCACTGTGATAAAAAAAAAGAAATGAAAGAGAAGCGGGTAAAATACTCGAGAGACCTTCACCCGGGATCAACCCTTCACGGGCCGACAGGGTCCCAATTACACGAAACGCTGGTGGGGTACCGATAGACCTCAAACTTCCGGGATGGGTTTCTGTAATGTACGTGATATTACATTTATGAAGCATTGTACATACGTTGCCCAGAATATGGTGCTTGGAGCCAATTCACAAATGTCTCGTTTTTATATATTTCAACAATTAGTCATTATCATCATCAGTCTCTTAACATCCGTCGTTGGACATCGACCTTCCCAAGGATTCGCCACACTTCTCTATCACGTCGCGGAGCCAGTACTTTCTGACCATAAAATATGAGAAAAATTGATTTATTGAGATTTACAAATCATATTTTGGGGTTTACAAATACATGTATCACTAATACTTTAACGGAGGGAAAAAAAATTTAATGATTATTACATATCAGTACAAATTGAAAAAAAAATCTCACCAATAAATCAACAGAACGTGACTAACAATCATTATTAATACGGAAGCCGAATGGGATCCAGATAGATCCCAACATCCATTGCACTGTCAGATTTATAGATTTGGAGATTTTGGGCTCGAACTTTCATGAGTCAGAATTACCCATCTAAAATAAAAGTCATGAAAAGTAAACTCTAAACAACAACTACAAAAAATGTGAAGGCATCATTTATCTAATATGCTAGGGTCTACAGGGACCCCTTCGGCCTGTGAAATATCTAAGTTTGGAACTCTTAGATAAAAACTAAAGCAGTTAACTTTTCTCCGCTATGCAATGAGCACAGTGTAGATAGACGGACAGACAAACATAAGTGAATACATATGCCTCATAGATCATCTGCTTTTATTGTTCAGTAATACAAACGTGGGCACTCGTGATGCTGAAACCTCGATAATGACGAGATATGGCACCCAAAAGGGGAACATATCCTACTTTTCCAAATGGAAAGGAAAGCAATGTCCTCAAACCCTACAATGGCCCCCTTCTTTGTTCACATTGTTTTACACGCACAACTCGGATCTCTTAATGCTCAGTAGACCAACGAACGGGATAGCCGGTAATGAAACCTGTAGTCAGTGTAGATCCTAAAAACGATACAATACAATGCTGAGGCCACGACTTGCATTAGTTTTTAAACTATTAGATAATAGTTTTCAAATATATTAGATAAACGAATATCTTTTGTCAAAAATAGCCAGCTCCGAAAAAATATGGCTAAATAGGTAGTTATCCCCACGCCGCCAGCTGGAGGGTGATTCCAACTCTTGGGTGGGCGGTGAGCAACTGTGCAGAAAATAGTGGGCGTTTTGAAATTTTGGTGGTAGGTATCCGATTTTGAGAGTTAAAGTTTGAAATCGACAATAGAAAATCAACGGGAACATTTCTATAATTGATTTACCCAGCAGCACCGTGATAACGCACATTATGTAAACCCAATGTGTCTGCACTAGCTACCACTCACATTATGTTCCTTAAAGAAACAGAGAAAGCTGTTCATTTTTCGTGTTTTTTCTTTTTTCTTCAAGTTTTGAGTTGAACATTTTTTTCTATTGAATATTTACTATACAGGTGGGCGGTGCAAAATTTCCCCCAAGTGAAAGTGGGCGGTGACGTCAAATATGTTGATAACCCATGCTATAAGGTCTCAGTGTTTTCTTTCGTAATAGAAGTTTAAATCTTGAAATTTGTTTTATTTTGAAATGTCTTCCATTTCAAATGATTCCAAAATAGATTGTCGTTCTTTTTCCTTTTTTTTTTCTTTCTTTTTTTTTTTTTTTTTGCCATCTGGTAATCCAAACCTCAGATTCAAGATAGATTTGGAAATTCGTGCAGCGTATGATATTTAATTACATGGACAGTGTTGAATTTTCGGCGTTAAACGTTATCTTTAAGGTAATGTCTTCTAGAATTATGCCCCTTTAGGGCGCCTAGTGAAAAGAAGATTAGCAAAAATCCCCCGAAACTTCGAAATTTCGACAAGAAATCATAAAAGTTTGAAATAGAATTATTTGCTGTAGAAATCGGATTAGGAGTTGAATAATCTCAGTTCTGTATGTTATTCACTACTTTTTATTCCAAGCCTTCCACTATTCTGCAGATTCTGCGACGAATATCAAAATTGAACGACTGTAGCCACCAATGATGGCGAAGGGTATTATTATCCCTTTTTATATGTGCTTGTGTTTCTGCATTCATTTGTGTGCCTTTTTATATATTCGTGTGTTTGTTTACGTATATGCGTGTTCAAGCGCTCCTGGTCGTACTGTTTTGTCTACAGACTACTAAAAAAACGTTTTTGACCTTTTAGGTGCTTTTTTTAGCGGGTTTATTTATATCTTCTAGATTCTCCAGAATCTGGATATTTCTAGATGTTTTAAAAAAAAAAATAAAAACAAACCTTTTTAGATGTTTTCCAGGGAAAATACCAATTATGTGAGGAATAGAATTAGTTCTGATCATATTCATTCTCCGATTGAATTTTGTTTCCGTGACTTCAAATTTGGATGCTACGATCATCCAATTATTTCCTGTGATGGCGAGTTTTATTTTAATTCTACTCTAAGCAGTTGATTAAGTTAACCAATGTTTCTTACACGTCTCTCTCTCTCTTTCTCTCTCTCTCTCTCTTTGTCTCTCGCATTTTCTCTTTACCAGTCACCGATTTTCGTTCTATTTTCTCTGTTTCAGTCTTTCTTTAAATCTCTTTGTGTTCCCTGGCATTTCTTTCTCTCTTTCTTTTCTCTCTCTTTTGTCCGATTTTCTTTCTCTCTCTCTCTCTCTCTCTCTCTCTCTCTCTCTCTCTCTCTATATATATATATATATATATATATATATATATATATATATATATATATATATATATATACACCTCTTTCTGTTTTTCGTCCTAATGTCTCGTTTTGCTCTGTGCTTCTCTCTCAGTTTTCATCAAAATTCTCTCTCCTTCTCCCTTCTCTTCGCCTATACCTCTCTTACCTCATGTTTTTTGTCCAAATTTCTCTCTCTCTCTCACTCTCTCCTTCTCTTTCCCATCTCTCAGTCCCGTCTCATTTTCTCTCTTCCTCTTCATCACTCTCTCTTTATAACCCCCAATTTACTCTCCTCTCCAACTATCATTTAGTGCCATACACCTTTGTTCTCCACAGTTTTAGAGTAGTTTCCACTTGTATCCTCCACGGTTTTGAATTTGGAATTGTCCTTCTCCTCGCCTGGAAATGAGAGATTTTTTAAAATAGATATTACTATGAGTGTCATATCCCTGAGGATGTTGGTGATCATAACTCTCCTCGGCTTTAAATTGAGCATTACCAGACTTGTTCTTAAGAGGGGCACTGGATTCCAGTTGTATTCACCACGGTTTTGAATTAAGACTTGTGCTTCTCCCAAGAATAGTGAAGTGAGATACGCCACATCGGAAGCCTGTCGCCACCAAGTTTATTTCCCAAAACTCAAGTGGACACAAGAGAAACGTGATACAACAAGCTGCGACAAGAATAGTTGATGCACTAACCAGCATGAGGATACTAGCTTGCTTCCTCAAGACCAGTCACCCAATCTACCCAGGTATTCTTTCCATACCTGGGGGTAGGTGGGGGTGATTCATACATATTCCAGGGGCATTAGTGCAAAGTGAGTGTATATAGTGTCGACCAGGGTTTGAATTAGGCTCGCTACTTCCATTAAGAAAATTGGATCAGTTCTAAAAAGTAGGGTTAACAGCCATTGCATCTTCCTGATAGTCACCTATGGAGCCAAAAATGGAACCTAACCAAAAAGATTGACCCTCAAATTGAGAACCAGGCAACGTGCACATGGAAAGATCATGCTCAACCTCACAGGGAAAGATCACAAGATAGCACAGTATATTAGAGAATAAAACTGGAGTTATAGTTATCATAGAATATGTCATAAAACTCAAATAGCTTGGGGCTGGTCATGTTGTATGAATGTCCAGCAACCGCTGGACATCACGATTCCCAACATGGATCCCTAGAGATCGAACTGTGGCCGGCAAAAAATAAAATGGCTTGACGAACGTATTGACTCCACGGCACCAATGATAGCGAATCTCAGGGAAGGTCCATGTCCAACGATACTAAAAGGCTGCTGCTGATTGTCCATTGTTCCAGCCGTTAAGCATTACATCTCCTTTCTTGAACATATTGCTTGATTTGGAACCGAATTTTCTCACACAAATAACTTCTTTCACCTGTTGAGTAAGGTCGACAAAGCTGTTAGAAACTGTCAACCAGAACTGTCACCCAAACCGTCAAAATAGGTTTCTCCAGTTTTCAAGTTAGTGCAGCTGGCTATGTATGCATGTATGTGTGTATGCATGTACGTATGTATGTATGTATGCATGTGTGTATGTATGTATGTATGCATGTATGTAAGTGTGTGTGTATGTGTGTATGTGTGTTTCATGCCTACCAACCGTACCAAAGGAGTTAGAGAGATGGAAATCTCAACAATCACCCTTCATTAAGTCTTTAAAATCTTAAAAAAAAGCAAAACAATTTTAATGGTAAGTGTAATTTTATACTAAACCGATCCCTAGTTTGTTTAATGAAAACTCATGCCTTTTTTTTTGAAAATTCAGATTTTTGTAGTGATCACTGCCCAACAAAAGGTGAGAGAAGCAACTTATCCATTGATCAGCGCATTTTTATTCTTTTAATTAATCACCCCCTAATACAGCGTGCTGCCAAAAGATGTGGTTCACATGACTGTTTCTATTGTACGACAAACCAGACTTGTTTTCTCTTTTTTTTTGTATTGAAAAACCAAGCCCGCTTGATTAAAATATTGTTTTTCAGTCAACTTCTTTTTTCTTTTTTCTTTTCTCTCTCTCTCGTCTCAAACAATCATAAATGTTTGAAATTTAATTTCTTCATTCGGGGAAAATCAACGAAATTCCAATAATTAATTTTGCTATTGGATCTTTCCTTTTTTTTTATTGACAAATTTTGTTTGTCTTTCTTCTTTGTTTTATCTCCCGTTTACATTCAAATCCTTCATTAACTACAACAACAACAACTTTCGTCAATCCATCTGGTTGATACGTACGAAATATCGTTTTCTTTTGATTTTAGCAATATGGAGGATGATACAAACTCCAAAAAAGCTGTAAATATCTAATCAAAATAGGATTTTATTCAAGCAATAACATTTCCGCAACGATCCTCTAATGATAAAATTCAATCTCTTTAAAATTCTCCACGTTTAGTGATCACGAATTCAGGAACGTCACTGTAGAATATCAGCTTATGAATACCCAAATATAATCCACGCGAAAGATTCATTTTTCCGTCTTCACCGGTCGTGATTTGTATAAAAACACAATCTTTGATTGATTGAAGTTTTTTCTTTTTCAATTTTATTATATCATTTTTTCACAATATTCTATTAAAGTTGTTGAACCGGGGCCTGCTTTCATTATCTCATCCCTGTTCCGATTGAATTATATAACATTTCGATTGTGGCATCTTTGTTTGATTGAGTTGAATTACATTTTTGGTAAAAGGGCAACGTAAATCCTCAGTTTGAACGGAACGGCGTGAATTCTATTCATTAATGTCTTGTTTGTTTTTTGATTTTGAAATTTGATATACAAGCCATTGGAGCAACCTTTCATTTCCCTAATGAATTTTGATCGTTTTTTCGTTAGATAGACAGCTAACCATACAATGACCTTATATGCTAATTTTTCTGTTTATCTATTCATTCGTTTGTGTTTTTTTACGTTCAATTGGCTGATATCATTGATTTTATTCGGACATTACAATGAAGATTACGTCACAGAAACTTTCAAGACTTCATGACAGATCACACATGAAAACAGCTAGGGATGACTTGAGCCCTTAAGAAAAAACTGAAAATTAGGATACTTGAATTATCAAAAATAAATTACCTAATAAAAAAGCTGTAGGCTCCGTAGAGCCGATCCATACATAAATAATCCTATTTCTTACGGGCATATTCTTGTATAGAAATAAGCTGTTTACAACTGCAATCGTAAAAACCAACAAATTCGAAGATCTGTGGGGTGATGGAAGTTTACCATTGCAGTTATAAAGAAATACTTTTGTTCGTATGTATCAAAATGAAAAATAAATTCAGACTCAAATGAGAAGTGGAAGTTGGTTTCGGCTATTCAATTTCAAAATAAAAAAATCTGAACAAAAAGTAAGTATTTAAAATTGTTTGATGTTGAGTTATATGAAAAAAAATTTAAAAAACAGAAATTACGAATATCAAGTCATACTGCTATTTCACAAAACGAGGACTGTGTAATATAAGAAGTTACTACCGGTGGAGATCGGAGAGAGTTATCTTCGGTATGGTTCAAATCTTTGTTGCCAAATCACGAATTATAGCTTTCCTGTTATTGAAGCTTTTATTACATTAAACCTTCTACTGGGTTCAAGATACTTGAAAAGAGAATAATCGGTAAGACAAAATGTCAGATGAATATGGAGAACGTTACAGAGCCCCAGATTCCAAATCTTTCAGCTCAGACAGGGTCAGCTGAGGCGTGGGGTCTGGAAACTATCATATGGGGCAATTAATTCGATTCACGTGGGAATCGTTTTCCCAACTTTTCAATCTTTGATATTGCCTTGAGAGGACGTGTTTTGGTCGCTGTCAATGACCTAAAGTCTCCAAAAAAAAAAAGACTCGGACCATTGTAAGCCAGGTCGTTGGCCACTTGTTACCATAACACTTCATCATAGAAAAACAGTGTTATTAATGATATCCTTGTTTCCAGGCCTAAAGCTGTTGAATCAACGCTCCAGAGAAACGTAGAAATGTTCACTCAAAGTACTTCGTTGACGTTATCAGCTGACTGAGCAGCATTGTATCTTAAATTGAAATCGTGCTTAAAAATTTAGTCCAACTTCTTGAGGAGACATCGTTGTTACTAACGATACGAAAACTTCTGGAAAAATCGGATTATGCCTCTATTTACATTAAACCAGCAATTATGTGAGTGAATCATCCAGTTTGAAAGAGTAGTTTCTATAATATAAGAAACAACAACCAAATATTGTTATTATTTGGTCGTTTGGGTATTAGGATACTTACATGGAAGTATGCATAGATGTTGCTTCATTAGATTTATTAACAAGACAGAAAAGAAGAAAGATGAGAAACATGCAATATGCGCATTAGAGAATCAAGCTCGGCCTCACATAGAGAGATACAAGACAGCACAGTATATAAGGAAGAAAACGGGGGTCAGAGACATCATAGAATCTATTAGAAAACTCAAATGGCAATGGGCTGGTCATGTTGCAAGAATGGCAGACAACAGATGGACATCACGACTCACATAATGGATCCCCAGAGATTACATGCAAAACTGAGGCCGATAAAATACAAGATGGAGAGATGAACTAGACAAATTCAGAAAATACTGGTTCCACGACGCTCATGATAGAGAAATGTGGCGGATCCAGGCGAAGGTCTATGTCCAACGACGGACGTTAAAAGACAGATGAGGATAATGATGATTTAACAAACCGTGTGGAGGCACGATTATTTTATTGTAAGCCAACTTCATTGATTCGACCAAACTTAACGATACGAACTCTGCACTGACATTTAAATATATACTGTCAGATAAAACATCCTGATGATGGAATAAGCGAGTAACTCAATTATTATTATTGAAAAGAAGAAAATTGATTGTGTTTTAATTTCTTTTTTTTAAGTATGATATGGTAATAAAGGGTATTTTGCGGATGGGTATGATGTTTATCTTTGGTCTCTCATCGTCTTGTTTTTTTTAAAAGTTTTTTATTAAGTGATTTTGAAATATAGAAGAAAAACCAAAGACTGAATTGAAAAGAATATACATAATATAGTCACTGAAACTTTTCCATATGATTTATTTCTTCGTCAGTCATCAACTGTTGCATCTCTTCATTCTTTGCTGTCATCAATTATGTTTTAAGAGCATTGAAAAAAATGAAAAAAAAGTATATGACTTAATGACTAACCAATATATACATCATATTGGAAATTCCAGTGTTACTATATTGAAAAATTTAAAACCGTCTTGTTTTCTTCTTTTTGAAATATTAACAAACAAGTCACTATCGATCATCTGTGATAAGAAGTTGAATTTTAAACTGATAGAATCATGGATAATTTCACAATCTATCATCAAAAGATTTGTTGGTTTAACGACAGCCATCAATTATATTTTAAGAGCATTGAAAAAAAAATACAAGACTGATGACTGGCGAAGATATACGTCCTATCGAAAATGTCCAATGTTACTATATTAAATAGTTGGGGAGAAAAAAATCTTAAGTTATTGTTTTCTTCATCTTAAAATATCAACAAACAATGCGTTATCGATCATTCCTTGTGAGAATTAATTATTATTATTATTGTTGAACTCTGACTAAGTTAACTTTATTTACCTAACAACAATGAGAAGTTTAGAATGATTGATAGAGAGAGAATGGGGAAAAAAGAGAGGGCAGATTCAATTCCCACGAGAGAGAGAAAGAAAGAAAGAAAGAAAGAAAGAAAAGAAAGAAAGCAAGAAAGAAAGAAAGAAGGGAATAGCGAGAGAGAGAAAGAAAGAAAAAAAGAAAGAAAGGAAGAAAGTGAAACAGGGAAAGAAAGAAAGAAAGAAAGAAAGAAAGAAAGAAAGGAAGGAAGAAAGTGAAACAGGGAAAGAAAGAAAAAAGAAAGAAAGGAAGATGGGAAGAGAGAAGGAAACTGTAAAAGAGAGAAAGAATGGGTAAGAAAGAAAGGGAGAGAGAGAGAGAGAGGGGAGAAAGAAAGGAAGAGAAAACAGGAAGCTATGGACGCTTGATTGAATCATATGATGTTGCTGGGTAGATTTTTTTTTTATAAGGAATTATTACTTTTTCTTCTTTAAATCTTTGCTTTAATTCTTTGTATTTTAATCCTTCAATATTTTTCTTAGCCTTCATCGTCCGTAGAAGAAACTTAGAATATTGTATTGCAAGCTCTCTCTATCTTTCTTTCTTTGTTTTTTCGGCTCAGTTGCTGAAATACATGCGTTCAAAATGGAGTTCGATCCAGAAATAGCCATTATTATTATTATTATTATTATTATTATTATTATTATTATTATTATTATTATTATTATCGACGCGAGTGAAACGAAGCAAAGCTTGGGTATTGATATAGACCCATTCATTTCTATAAGAAAATAGTGTCCGTTGCAAGTTGATGAACGGCTAGTTCGAAGAACAAAAATACATATTGATTCATGCAAATTACATATGATCTAATACATAGTATAATATAATGCATAATAATCATTAAAAATTACATATATATATTCATTCATTCATTCAAACACCACCACGGACATCAGGATGGAAAATAAGAGAATATATTAGATTCCAGCTAACAAATAATAATAAATTAATCACAAAATCCTCGATAGATAGAATTAGTGAGGAGTGTACAAATTAGGCTTAATGCCTTACAAACAGTTATGAACCCACCTTTATATGTCCCTATGTATTATTTGTAGTATTATCTGCTGTCTAACTATGATGAATATTCATTCATTTTGATGATTTAAAAAAAAATTCCATACGTGTCGAAAAAAAAATCTGAAATTAATTATCGATGAATGATGTGACAAGGAAAGAAAATCATAGAAATTAGGGCTTGTTTGCTATTGCGAAACCAGTGAAGTCTGAAGATTTCTCCTCGGAAAATTTTGTTCATATAAATGAGGATGGGTCCTCATTTTCAAGGGAACAGTCGACATTTTGATGGACAGTGAATACGTTCATTATTCGAAAGAATGTTAAAACTCGACTTCTTTCGTTTTGTGCTCTAATAAATTTTACCCATTGTCAAAATCGACCATGGATGTACAAAAATGCATAGATATTTGGCGCTAATTCACTTTTGCACTTTCAAGTTTCGGCCCAATAGAAGGTGGTCGCTATAATAAATTGTAAAGTTTCTCACCTTCGTTCACTCAGCGTTAAAAACGGTGCACAAATGAGAAAAAAATAAAAGAATTTTGAAAGAGGAACAAAATCTCGATTATCTGCTGTAAATATGATAAATATCATTCAATATAATCCGATTGTAAAGTTCCACACCTTCGTTCACTCGGTGTTGAAAACGGTGCACGAATTCATCATCACCCCTTCCAAGAAAAAATAGTTAAGGAGCTAATTTCCATAACAAATTTGCATTCATGAATATTCAGGTTGAAACAATACGATTTTTTAAAGAGATTTTGTGAAAATACCACTTCAACATATTTACAGGTCTGGTTAGTCACTCAAGAGGAACCGTTCCGTGACCAATGTCTTTTGTTAAGCACGCTTTATTGGGCATGATCTATCAAAAAATGGGAAATAAAGGTGATCAATGAATATGTTTGTTGCTTTTTACTGGGCAGTGGGTACTTGAACAGTTCGAATTTTCAAAAAGCAAGCAGAAATGCTACCAGTCAGCAAATGTTCAAATGTGCATAAAATTACATTGTTAACTGACCCCCCCTAAGAAAACTACTTGATGAAATAACAAGAATCAAAACATTTTCTAGACCTGCAGGTCCATTAGTGTGATCTATATGCTTGATATATACGTAAATGGATAGCCAGATCCACTTCAAAACCGAGGAAACCAATGTTTCCAGTCTGTGTGACAGTTTTAGTTGTCAGTTTCTAATTAAGATGAAAAAAACTCGCAATCTCATGAAATACTTCTTGAAGAACCCAACCGTCATAGCTTCAATGCAATCAACGAGGGGGTTGTATCAAATGCAGCACATAGGTGGAGGGATCTGTCAGAAAATATTTCATAAGCTAGCTGAGCGACGCTTGGGGCATGCAGTTGTTCAACTGCAAACCTACTTAATTATAGTTATTAATAGAATATGCCCGTCAAGACTAACGTTGTTATCTATGTATGGATCGGCAATAAGGAGCCCAAAGCTATTTCATCAGGAGATCTGTTTTTTTCTCCTTTTTTAACTAGAATATACCCGTTCAAAATAACGGGCTTATTTATGTATGGATCGGCACTGAAGAGCCTAAAGCTATTTCATTAGATAATTCGTTTTTAATAATTCAAGTATCCTAATTTCTAGTTTGTTTAAAAGTCTCAATTCATCTCAAGCTGTTTTAATGTGCGATCGATCAGGCATGGAGTCGAAAGAGTTTCTATGACGTAATCACAATTATTATGTCATAAACGGAAGGTAAATCAACCAATGAGATCTTCCCATTTGAACGCGAACAAGCAAACAAATATATAAACAGATTTCATTTGAATATAAGCTCATTATATGTTTAAATTATCATTATCATTATTTGTTATCTCACACTAGTTTCCTGGTGGTAACCGCTGGAAGTTGAGTGACAGCAAGTCTCCTCAAGTCTCCAGCCCTCCTCTCCTAGTACTCATAGGTCGCATTAATTCTGCAATTTACAGGTTGCCCAGTGTTTATCGCTGAAGGCTGGGTGACCATAAGTCTCCTCAGGTCTTCAGCTAACGTCTCCTCTCTTTCGCATATCATGACAGAGTTACGATTCGTTGCAGTACTTATATCTCTAGTACCTTCCTCAGTATCCATGCAGTTCCCAGTAGTGCTGTGGTCTGTACGGTCTCTATCCTTCCCCTAATCCCGATCTCCTCCAGTCTCTCCCTCAGCGTTTTGGGGACAGTTCCTAGTGCTCCCACTATGACCGGTACTACCCTGGTTTTCATGTTCCACATTTTCTTTAACTCCCTTGCTAGGTCCTGGTATTTTTCCCTTTTTTCACCCTCCTTCTTTTTTACTCTATGGTCTGCAGGTACAGCAACGTCTACTATTTGGCAGGCCCTCCTTTTTTTGTCTACTATTACTAAGTCCGGCCTTCTTGCCTGGATGAGGTGGTCAGTTTGGATGTCAAAGTCCCACAGTAGTTTGTGGTTGTCATTCTCCAAGACTGCCTCTGGCTTGTGCTGATACCACTTTTCCCCATGGTTGAATCCCATTTGTTTACTTAGTTCCCAGTGTATCATCGTTGCTACTCTATCGTGTCTATGCTTATACCCCTTCTGGGCGAGTTGGCTACATTCACTAGTTATGTGGTTTACTGTCTCATCTCTTTCACCGCACATGCGGCATTTGCTGTTTGTCTGTGTTCTGTCGATTTTTGCTTTTATGTAGTTTGTCCTTATGCTTTTGTTTTGGGCTGCCATGATGAGCGATTCTGTTTCTCTCTTAAGGTTTCCCTTTCGTAACCACGTCCATGATTTCTCGTCTGCTATATCTTTTATCTGTCTTTTAAACTCGCCGTACAATTTTTTCCTTTCCCACTTTTCTTTTCTAGTTTGCTGTACTGTTCCATTGTTTTCTACTTTATTGTTTGTTGCACTATCCCTCGCGCTCTTTATAATTTCTTCACTATTTGTTTGCACATATCTATCTAGGACTACTTTAGCTCTCTGGACACAATCTTCTATGCTGATGAGCCCCCTACCACCTTCTTTTCTCTTAACGTATAGCCTATCTGTATCATCCCTAGGCTGTAATGCTTTATGCATCGTCATTATTATTATTATTATTATTTGCATTTCCACACCAGTTGCCCGGTGGTTATCACTGAAGGCTGAGTGATAGTTAGTCTCCTCGGGTCTTCAACCTTCCTCTCATCTCGTCTCTCCCTCACCTACCACAGCAGTGCTGTTGTTCGTACCACCACCACTATTTGGATGCCTCTTTTCCCCTTTCCTCCTCTGTTAGGCCACTGCTATCAACAGGGGCCGTAGATCTTATATTTCTGGCACTTTCCTCAGCATTCGTGCAGCTCCTAGCAGTGTCGACCTTTCGTTATTATTATTATTATTATTATTATTATTATTATTATTATCATTATTATTATTATTATTATTATTATTTAGATCACACCAACAACTTAGGGCAAAAGAAGATTGAAATGATGGACAATTTCTTCCCCAGGCTAATTTTGTGTGTGCTGCAGTCTCTTGAGTGTCTGCAGCAGTTATTTTTTGAGTTTACAACAGATGATAATGCTCTTCTCTGTATACGGGCTGGATTTCAGTGAGAGAAGGGTCCCCACTGATTCTGGTGGTATTTGTTCCAGTGCCTTTCTTGATTATTCTGAGTGTTCTGACTATAACAGAGTTTGTGTTTTCAAGTACCACCTTTTCTGTATCTCGATTTCAAGGTAGTTCCATAAACTCCTTTACTGTTATATTTCTATCAAAGGGTTAACTGGCAAGTTCTTTTCTTGTGGTCCTTGATTACTATGTCGGGTCTATTCACTTTGATGGTCCTGTCAGTATTTATTGCAAAGTCCCATAGTATTGAGGCGTTCTGACCTTCGGATAGTGCATCTGGTTGGTTTTCATACCAGTTGTTTTATGTTGGTATTCCGTAATCTATGCAGACTCTCCAATGTAAATATTGACCCACTCTATCTTGTATTCTGTGGGTGTTAGAACTGAGCAGCCAGATACGGGGTGGTCTTTCATTTCTACATGGAAATCCCAAACGGTATTTTTTTCCAAGTTTGAAAGTTTCAATTAGACAAGCATTGGTCATGAGAGAGCATGTATCCCTCTGTTTCTGCTTTCATCCCGCTGCCCCTGAGTCACTGATAGGTTTTTCAGGTCTGCATCAGCGTCTTTGCCTCGAAGGTCGTATTGTCCTTGCAGAGGTTTCCATCGCCATTTCAATTCAAGCTGTTCATGGCCCCACTCGCTTGCGTGCTGCCTCACCTTCTTCACATCTATATTCTGTGAATGCTCTTGACTATCCAAGTTTATATCTAGTTTTCTTCATAACTTCCTTCTCTCTTTTACAATCGTGTATTATTTTTGTTCCTTCATCTTTCTCAACTAGTTCTAACATCCAGTCCTGAGTGATTTCGAGGTACTGGTGTAATCCTGTTGTTATGGTTCTGTAGTTTAGTTCAAGTTGGATCATTACCCAACCTCTGCTCCGTCTTGGCAAATAGAGATGATCAATGTCAGCTGTAGAGTAGTGCATTCTGCGTCACGTTTCTAGTTTCCTTTATCTTTGTGTCTATATTTTAATCCCATCTAGATTCCAATAAGTTATATTAAAACTACATGTTTCAACTGGGATAGCAAGCGTCTTAATGACTTTTACTTTATTTTTTAAAATTCAGCTCAGTCTCCGGTACTGCACGCACTCTGCAGAAGCACTCTTTCCTTACTGTCTCTTTCATACTGGCATGTTGGATTCCAATCCCTAGATACTTAAAAAACTCTTCTTCTTCTAGTTCTTTTATCGCTGTCTATGAAGTTGGTTTTGATGAGTCTACATATTTTTTAATGTGTTATTAGCACATTTATCCAGGCCAACTCCAGTCCCCAGGTCTTGCCGTATAGTTTCAGATCGTCCATAAAGATTTGGTGGCAAATCATTCTGTCCCTACATCCGGTTTTGTGTAGCTCAATGGATAGAGGAATTAATGAGATGCAGATAATCAGGAGAGAGAATGTCTCCTTAAAGTATGCCACAGTTCATGCTGACACTCCTGGATGTTAATATCCCATTCGAATGAGAAACGGGCGTGGTGAGTGTTCAGTAATGACTTATTACGTCGCAAGAAGTTCACCAGCACTGGTGATAACTTAAAGAGTTTCCATAGCGTGTGTGGTACTCCGTTGAACGCTTTTTTTTCCGTAGTCATTTCCCACAGTGCTCAGATTCTTACGTTTACTATGGTAAGATTCTAGGATCATCCAATTGATGAAGAATTGTTTCTTACATCAGTGAGATCCTCTTCATCAACCATTTTGTTCTATTTGGATTAGGTTGTTTTCCTTCATGTAGGCTTACGTTCTCTCTGTAGTTATTGATGTCATGCTTATGGAGGTCGTAGAGAGACATGTGATGGGTCTATAATTGAAAGGCTCACCTGTAATCTCTGTTTTAGGTAGCAGGTATTTCGCCATCTGGTCAGGAGTTTCAGTTGGGTTTAGTTCCTTATTATACGGCTTCACCATGTTGTCGTAGGGGTATATAAAGGAGGAAAGCCAAAAATCGATCACCTTGTCAATGCAAGGGGATTTCTATCTGTGTGACTCTTTCAACGCCTGTTCTGGTTCACAGATAAAATATCCTTCCATTGATGTCTTTGCAATGGTTCATTTGGACCTTCCAATCCTCAAGTCTATATTGTATGTTGGATGTATGTCTTTTTTTATCATTCCAGATATTATCCCAGAAGTTCCTCACTTGGTCTCCCAATCGGACATCTTCAACTGTTATCTGATTTCTTTTGCTACCTCCTGGTAGAATTCTTAATCATCAGTTTGAAATATTCTATTTTGCCTGTCTGTCAATTATTATTATTATTATTATTATTATTATTATTATTATTATTATTATTATTAACCATGCATTAATTCATCGATTTAATTATTTGCGTTCAGAGTTTTGTCCTCGTTAATCCAGTTGGCGTTCGTAAGCATCATTTAACCTGAACCAAACGCCAGCCACACACGAAACATAACTGCCAATGTCGGCAGAACCTCTTTGCCACAGATGACTGAATATTTTGTTGTTGCAAATGTCGACTCAACGACGGCATCTGCTCCTCTCATGCAGAACAAAAACGCTTCCTTGCACTTTTGCATATTTAATTATCAGTGTTCTACATACAGGCTGCAAAAGACATTAAGCGAACTCTCCGTTCGAGAGGGTCGTGTTTTAGATTTCATTCACAAGAGCAGGGCAGAATGCATAAATTCGAACAGGGTGGAGGGTACTAGGCTCTAGGGCAGTGGGGAGGGGTACAAGGCTTTTGAACAGGCGGGTGTCTGGATGGGAATATTTGTTTTTGCAGAAACAAACGTGAAAACAGTGGCGTTTCGACGGTGGTGGCAGCCCACCCGGGGTGACACCATACGAGGGGTGACACCATGATGTATTTGCAGAGCAAAAATTCAACATTTACCGATGCTTTTGGCACTACTTTTCAGAGTTTTTAGCCAATCTTTGGCTATTCTTTAGCCATTTTAGATAACTATTGCCATTTTCAACTATTAAAGATGGCCATAAAAAGCTAACCATGTTTTTCTGTGTGTTTTGGCGTTTTCGACATTTTTTTGGTCGATTAAGCACAAAAAAAATTTCGTGTTGGGACCCAGAGTTACTGCTCCGGGTGACACCAACCCTAGGACGCCTATGCATAAAGAAGCAAAGTGATTTGAAAAATCAGAATCAAGAACGTTATCCATGAGAGTCATTTTTACCACAGAACCAAAAAATAAATGAATTCGATTTATAAAATCATTTTTCCTCAATTGTGATTTGAAATCACGAGCAAGTGATCGATAGGCGGCTCTCTTGCCGACATGACATTCATATTACAGATGTGCGATGGCTCATTGTCTATTTCGAATGATTGAAAACGTTAAAAACAACTCTTAGCTTTGTATTTGCAACTTACTTTCCTCCCGATGAATAAATACACTCACACTAAAAAATATAAGTCTTCATAATTTTTTGAAATGATGCTAGTACAAAATAGAAATACGTGTTTGAATTCCGTAAACTCCACGTATATATATATATATATATATATATATATATATATATATGTGTGTGTGTGTGTGTGTGTGTGTGTGTGTGTGTGTGTGTTATTGTTAAATGGATATATGATCCTATGATGGACACATATTCTTTAACTGTTTATTCTATATACGTGGTCTAAGCCAAATGATACATCCACAGTGCAATATGGAGAGATAATATCAAATATAGTTTCTATATAATATAACACAATTTATAATCATATGTACATAAATAAATCCCTAAATCAAACTAGACTAATGTATGATTCCTCAAATGGAACAAGATTCAACGATGTTAGAAATGAGTTTACAAAAGCCCCAAAGGACAGCAGTTTTACCAAAACTAGCTTCAAATATGATATATTAGGTTAAATCCTATAAAGTAAAACATAGCAATAACAAAAAAAAGTAGAGGTAGGAAAATTATCTAGTATACACTGCCATTCAACCTACAAAGAAAAACCAACTTTGGGAAAACATTCATCCAATTAATGGATATAAACTTCCCCCAAAGCAACACACTGAGTAGAATATCCAACAAGAACAAACTAAAAATTAGCTATAGTTGTACTGATAATTCTGATAAATTGATAACAAAACATAACAGTAAAGTAATTAGAAATAATACTAACGGAGAAAGCGTGAATGAACCGGATTGTAATTGTACAAACAAAAACTCGCATGAACATTGTTATAATTTCATATCTTCAGTCACGTTGAAGAACAACTCAATCACCATAATTATCTTAGACATGTAGAAACAGGCCAAACCTAGAATAATTGAATTAACAACTGGGGTCATATAAGAGGGACCCCAAACCAAGGGAGACAAATTCAAGTGAGAATAAAATACTCTCAGAGAGGGAATATACCACAAAGAACTAATGGTTAAACTACATACTGATAAAAAATGCCTACACCATATCCCCCTAATTTATAATTCATACAAGCAAAGCTTTCCCGCTAAATTTCATTTTAAACAAGCAAAACTAAAACCGAAACACAACATGCAATGACCAACCACTAAACAAAAAACAAAAACAAACGAAAAAAAAAAAAAAAGAAAACAAAAAGCAAAAAAACAAAATAGGAAAGATATATAAATAGGATAAAAAGAAGATATCACAACCTATAAAAATACCCCCATCCCTCCTATTTAGGAATAAAAAAAAGATGGATCCTTCGCCTGAACAATCCGAAACAAGGCAGAAATATTAATGTGTTCATGTACCGAATCCTTATTTCATAAAATATATATATATATATATATATATATATATGTGTGTGTGTGTGTGTGTGTGTGTGTGTTGTGTAGATGTAAGGTTGTCCGACCGAATGTTGATGAAAATGACGATTGAATGGTGAAGAGAAAACAATTGAGAGAAAAGCATTATCTCGAAATTTTTCGAATTTTTCCCTCTCCACCTTTATTCACATACACCCAAACACCCACACCCACACACAGACACACACACACACACATATATATATATATATGAATAGGGATCCGAATAAATCGAATCATTCGTCTGAAGAAGCCCCAAAAGGACAGAAATGAGTTTGTGTAGCGAACGTATTACTTCACCATATGTATTATTATATACATCATACTAATTAACTATTGTACAGTTACTTGCTACTTATTACAAGTACTTATTAGTTGTAGTATTTGCTGATGTTATACGGGCAGGGGAAGCGAAAGCAAGTGGTCGATTGTAGCCATGAATTTATTTATCATGGAGAACGAGACGTAAGACATCTATCTAACTTATATTGAGTGAAAAACAAAATAATACATTTTAGTTTTTAAGGTTGATTTTCGAATACTTGTGATTATTTGTTTGTTTGTTTCTTAAATTATTGAAGCGTCTTTACACGATTAAAAAAGAGAATTCCAGTTGTGCTTTTCCTTGGCAAAAGGGAGGCCTGGATTCCCTACCTACCCTATATCCGTGCCTGAAGAGTTTAGAGACCCAACCTGAGTGGTTCATTTACCACGGCTGTATGCTTCTACTTCGTTTTAATAAATCAAAATGAGCAACTCGTGAGGTTCAGTTCCTTGTCTTCTATGGTTGGCTGCTGATTCATTTTCCAGAAAGCCAATTTCTTGCTGGTGCCTTTCAGTTATAGAATTCTGACGAGAAATATATGACATACTGTTAAGGCATTGTTTGCGGTGCCTAACTCTTGAAGAGTTTCTATTTTCATTCTGTAAATTATTCCACATCATTTTACTTTCTCGTATTTCTCATTTTCTCGGCGGCCGAGTTCAGTCGCTCTCCTCTAGCGATTATTAGAAAAGAACTCATAGGAGTGTAAACGACACCGTAGCCATATTTAATAGAATAAAACTATCCATATTTTTGCAGTTTTGAATAACAACCTGAATCCCTCACTTCATTTGGGTATAAGACGAAACAAAAGCAGCAGTAGTAGTAGTAACACACACGCACACGCATACAAACACATACACACAGCAGTTCGTCTTTAGCAGAGATCTCTATGTTTCGCACACTAACCTTCTTGCTTACCCATGCCCTGTTTCTCTCCAGCTCTCTCTACCCTCCGAGTTCAATGTATCTTCATATTAATTTCTCCTTTTACTTCTTTTTTCAGTATGCCACCAGCCTGAATCAAATCAGACCTGTAGCCAATGAATACATTTACACACACAGAACTTGGTTAGCACAAGCCAATGTTTCGTTCAGGTATTCTCCTTACCTTCATCCTCTCTTTCTATCACAGACAGACTGACACGTTGCAAATTATAATATAGATTTTTGTTTGTGCATACTTGCTTCTTCTTAGACAATATTACCGAGGCACAACTTCTTTAAGAAAGACTCTCGCTGATTGAGAACTATAAACGACAACGAGCCTATTTCGCCTGTCTTTTGAATCAGGAGGATTTAGCCGTAGTCAAGGATTTGAAAGTTTTACCACTAGTAATTGTCGCGCGCCTGTCCAATTCAGAAGTTGGGGATACATTTGTTTTTCCACCGTAACAACAAGAGCAGTAACAATATTCACCGAATTTAGAGGAAGCAACTTTTCATGATTCTCTGTCTCGTTACGTTAAATTAAACATGTACTTGAAATCAACATTTTCCTACCATGACTTGAAATCACGTGCACGTGATCGCTAGGCGGACAAGATTGACCAACGACCATTGATGTTACTAATACATAACGGCTTATTGACTATTTCAAATGATTGAAAACGTTAAAGACAATTCTTAGCTCTGTATTCGCCGATTATTTTCCACCTGATAAATAAATACACTCGCACTAAAAAAATGTCTTTATGATTTTGTAAAATTATATATACAATACAGGAATTGCAGTAATCATCTTCAATCAAAATACAAGTGTTCAAATTCCCTGAACTTTTGTTCAACACACACACACACACACACACACACACATATATATATATATATATATATATATATATATATATATATATATATATATATATATATATATATATATATATATATGTTTTAGAAAGCTTTACAGCTTTAAGCACTAAACATTGAAGAATTTTTTCAAAAGTTTTTTCTGTTACTTCAGTCAGCTATTTCCCAATATCTGTCAATGCAATTCATGTAATTTTCTTCATTTTTTTTCTGTTTCACAAATAATTCGCTATTATGGTACACTGTACAAAATAACTTGTCTATAAATTGTTTTGTAGGGATATATATATATATATATATATATATATATATATATATATATATATATATATATATATATATAATGATAATAATTATTATTTATCGTTGTACTGTTCCTTGTTATAGATTACCCGATGACTACTATTTATCAGTTGTAACATTTGCTAATGCTTCGTGGAGTAGGGAGGTGAAAGCAAGTGTTTGATTGTCTCCATGAAGAAGCTAAAAAGATGTCCAAGTCAGAGTTGAGCAGGCTGATGAAGGTTCTATAGCTGCACTTCTCTATATCTTGTATCACCTTTGTTGTTTCAGTTCTTAACGTTCTTGAATATCTTTCCCTATCTCTTTTTCCCAGGGGTCTGACTCGGACCTGGGCTTCAATCAGTACCGGCTGCTATAGCAGACCTCAAGAGCCAGCTCAGGAATCCGTTATACTGTTGGATATATATATATATATATATATATATATATATATATATATATATATATATTCATTACCGTTTAAAGTTCTACAGTTATGACCCCCACCCCCCTATATCTTCGTTCGCGAAATCAAGCAACGAACAATTTGGAAGGACATACACATGATTTCTTTATTTAATTAAACATTTGCTTTGTTCAAAACTGGCACCATCAAAAAAGTGAAATACAGGAAGGTTTTTCTTAGACCCCATGTCCAGTAGTTAGTTTTATGTCCCAAGTGTAGACAGGTATCAATCACTATTCAATTAGATCATACGGTTTTCAAGTGTCCCGGAAAACAAAAATGGGATGGTGAATTATTATGATCATCAGCTAAACTGTGTGTTCTGGTGTTGAAGGTACCTAGTTTCATATGTATATAAAGGATGTTTCTGTTGAATGGTATGTGTGTGTAGATTTATCTATTCGGGGTGTAGTGTAAGTATTTCTCTCACTTTTCTGATGATGTTAGTTATGAACTAACGAAACGTTAAATCAGATAAAGAAATCTTTTATACACCATTTTATGGCCTACCAAATTGTCTCTTCATTCTAATACAGTCGAATAAATTAAAATCCACATCGATACACTGATCTCATATATACGTAATTGCAATCAACTTTTTAAATAATAGTTAAGTATTTCAATCAGATGAACAATTTACTTTGTTTCACACTAATCGATTAAAGAAATTGGATACTATATCGATGAAGTGATAAAAAATGGCCGTAAAATATTTCATTATTATTTTGCAGAGGATGCAATTACAGAATCGATTGGTTTTTGAAAATTCCATTAATTTGGCCACTTTAGCCTCGTTCATTTATAGTCCGGTCAAAATTCGCCAAAATAGGGGTCAACCTAGTTTAACATATAAAGCTAAATTTGGTACCGTTAGAAGTGCAATTTTATATAGATTAACATACTAAAAGACCAACACAACCCGCAAGGGAATTTTCTTTTTTTTTACAGATTTTTAGATTAGAGTAGATTGGGAGAGATTTCAAGCTGAATCGTTCAGGGTGTAAAAAAGTGTTAACAATTTCATTATAATGATTTCTTTTTTTTCTTTTTGATGCTCTTTCGTATTGAAACAGGATACACATGATCTGACCGAACAAATGATTCTAAAAAAGCTGAAAAATGTTCAATTATCATTTTTGTAGTCGAAACAGAATGTAATTATATAGTTGATTGGCTTTTTAAAATTCCAATTAAAATTAGTCGCTTTATCTCAGTTCATTTAATAAGAAGACATGAATGGAACTATCTTGTTTCTTCGATAAATACAAAGCATCCCCATAAATTTCCCTGGAAATAGTCTATCCTGATTTAGGATATTGCTTCGAATCTTGCTTTCGGGGGACGTAGATATACATTGGGCGGGGGGCTTGGCTCCTTAAGGGCCCCAACCAACATCTAGTGAGATCTGTTGTATAATATCGGTAGAAAATTTGTAGTTGAATTTGTTGTATGATATCAGTAAAAAATCTGTTGTTGAATCACTATCTATAAAGTTTTTTTTTTAGGGGGTATCCTTAATTGATTTTGAATAGCCCTGCCCCCCAGCTACGCCTTTGATTGCCTTTGCACATTTTCACTAGCTGAAACCGTGGAAATTCCATGTTGACTACTAAAACTATTCATTTTCATGTGCCTCTGCTCGTCTCTCGCCCTTGGCATGGATTTTCTCATTCTCCCCCTTATCCCTTCCATTTTTTACCAGCTTGCATATTTACATAAATTTTACAAAGGCATGGATAATATCAATATGCAAAACACTTTTCATCCCCCCTTAGGAAACTACCTAACTTTCTTTTCTGTCTTCTCTCTTCCTGTACTCTTATCAAACTACATGACTCTCTTTTCTGCCCTCTCTTTTCCAACCTCACCTCCGCCCAAAATCTTCCAAACCCCTTAGGAAACTACAAAACTTTCCTCTCTGCCTCCCTTTCCCCTACCCTCTTATTGAACTACATTAACCTTCCCCTTATGTTACTACTGAAAGCGCAACATTCGAATGCAAGTATGAATAAGCAGACTAATATCATAAATTCTCAAAATTTAAAATAAGATCTCTGCCCGTCGCTTCTCCAGTTCGGAAACTTTTTTTCAGATATTAACAAATACCAACGCTAAACATTGGTTTTTGTTTCAGTCATGACAAATCATCCTTATTCAGTCGTCTTTCTCCTAGTCTAGTTTACTACCAGGGCTAGAGAGCCCAACCAGATCAGTTATTTTGCTCATAATATGCCCATGTGAGGGCAGAAGAGTTGGATTCAGCCCTTTCCCTCCAAAATTCGTGCAAAGTGAACGTAAACAGTCTCGATCAGTGTTTGAACTCATCCCACCGATCCCATTAGTCCACACCTTCACTTTTTGATTTCAGGAACTTCTTGTCCAGTTAGGGTACTCAACCAGTCATCAAAACGTACCATCGCTAAATATAAGTTGGCAATCTCTAGTTCAACGTACACTTACATGTAGCAGTATTTAACCAGCACACAAAGGCTTTGATTAAAATGAATAATTAAACAATATATTCATTAGAAATAAACACAAAAGTGATATTAAAAAAACTTGTCTTTAGTTCTTGAATGAATTTCGTTAGACGGTGCGTATCAATCATTGTGTATGGTATGGTCAGATTATTTTCCGCGTCCAAACGTTCATTTACACTCACCGTTTCGGCTGTGTAGCCTCTAGCCTTCGTCAAATGTTAGAACCAAGAACATTCGACGAAGACCGGAAGGTACACGGTCAAAACGTTGTGGATAAATGAACAGGAAAACTAGGAAAATAGCCCGACCATATCTTGCGTTCTTTATTAAAACGTCAGTTTGGCTTTTCGGATGATGTAATGTTTTCGACGTAAGTGACGAATTCATGATGTGTTATCCGGTAAAGAACAAAAGACGGGCTTTCAATTTCATTATTGAGTTAATCTCTGATGGACATGTTTAATTTAATGAATAAAATTATACCTTTTGTGGCCCCTACATAACTTTTACAGCCTTTGTATGCTGGCTGAGCACAGCAATACGTTTATGGACGTCAAACCGAGGAGCACCCCTCTGTTTTATTTCAGACATGACTATTTCTCGTTTCGCGTTGTGGTCGTTATTTCTTATAAGCAAATATAGACATAATTTTTAGCGTTTATTTTTTATAAGCAAAATAAACATAATTTTCAGCGTTTATTTCTTATAAGCCATACAGACACATTTTTAGCTTCTGTGATCATTTTGAAAGACTTATCGATTCGCAAATAACGATTTTTATCTCTTCTTGCAGAAATGCTTTTAATTGATGATTTATTGAAAATTGCCAATTCGATGATTTGTCTCTCAAGCAGAAATAAGTCATTGATCTCACAGCGAGACTGCCTTTTTGCGTCTTGGTAAAAGATGAAATCGACATGTCTTTGACGCACGAAGCATGCATTTTTATAGAGATTTCAGTAAATATTGAAATTCACTAAGATTAGTCTACCAAGGCACAAGTGACGATCGAACCAATTAAGATGTTTATGGTCTACGAGGCTAGCGAGTATAATGTAAGGAACATCCACCCTGGTTGGAGATTATTTGTTATTCAATAACTTGGATATTTAGTAGAAGAAAAAAAGTGTTCGTGTTAAAAA
>OY735207.1:55848778-55936278 GCA_963457665.1 Thysanoteuthis rhombus
CGGCCATCACCCTCGGGAAGACAATAACAACGTTAAACCCTACCTCGCCCGGGCAACTCCCTTCAAACAATGATGACGTCAACCCTGCTGTCAATGAAGTAGGGGATGGAGGGAGGGCCTACGCAGAGAGAATTAGCAGGAGCCCCGGTAGATGAATAGAGTGGGGTAAGAAACGGACGGATTGAGAATCAGAGAGAGCGGGAGAGCGAGAATGACAGAGAGAGGGAAAGTGAAAGAGAGAGAGAGAGAGAGTATGAAGAATGTGTCAGATAGGAGGAGAGGGAGTGAAAGAGTGAGTGAAGAGAGGGAACGAGAGTGAGGGATAGACAGAGCACCAGATAGAGAGCAAGGAGTGATAGAGAACAAAGAGAGTAAGTCAGAGAGTGAGATCGAGAGGATCGTGAGAAGAGAGCAAGTTGGAAAGAGAGGGAGAAAGAGAAGGAGATAGACGGCAATCGAGAGTTTAAGGGGGGAAGGAGGAGAGCAAGACAGAAAGAGAGAGTAAGAGGGAAAGCGAGAGAACAGAAGGTAGGTAGGGAAGAGGGCGTGGGCAGAGAGACGGAGAGTAAAAGAGAGGGAAAGTGAGAGATAGAGAGAGAGAGAGAGAGCAAGAAGAAGGGAAGTAATCAAGAAGAAAAGGGTGTCTCAAGAAATGAGAGTCAGACACGGATACAGAGCTGACAGAGTAGAGAGAGCGAGAGGGAGATATCTCGCCCTCTGTACTCTCTCGGCTCTAAGAGAGAGAGAGAGAGACAGACAGAGAAAAGATAGATAGAGAGAGAGAGAGAGAGAGATTGAGTGTGTGTGTGACTCTGTGTGTGTGTGTGTATGTGTGTGCGTGCGCAAGAGAAGGGAGACTGTCAGAGGTAAGGGAGGATGATATATTAAAAAGGTTTCTTTAAATAACAACTTAAATAGCAAGAAATAGGTCACGGCTTTTAGCCATTCTTGATAGTTGTAGTAGTAGTAGTTAGAGGAAAGAAGGGAGAACTAGTCCCTGAAAGTAGGTCGTTGCATTAACCCCCTACTTATCCTCCCGGGTTGCCTGATAGTTGGGGACGTTTCAGGCCTTAAACCTGTCAAACAATGGCCAAAAATGCTCAAATTTTTCAAAAAAGGCAATTATATCCTTATTCATTCTATCAGATGAAGTGTATTGTAAATCTAAAAAAAAAAACATTCAATAATATTCTTTACTTTCATCATAAATTTTTAGTTGCTTATTTATCACTATTTTATTGTGAGTGTTGAAGTTGTTATTATGAAAAGCATCTGAAGAATTACGATTAAGGTGAATAGTAGAAATGAAGGAATTAATTAGGATTATTGTTTATAAAACATTGCAAAATTGGAGAGGAAAAAACAGAAATAAGGATATGCTAAAAATAATACTTCAACAGAGTCAAAATAGCTAAAACTTTAGAAATGGCCAAACCGACAAGTCCATAACCAAGTGTCATTCAAGATGGCCAGATTAGTAACATTTGGCCATAAAGTAGCTAAAACGGCAACCCTCCTTATTTTCCCGCTTTTTCGCCCACTCTGTTGTTGATTAAAGAAGCAGTGGGCAGGCAAGAAGGGGTAGGGCTCCCCTGACCGTTCGCCCGACCCTACGCAGGGCTGGAAGCCTGAGAAGAAGCGGCTGTCAGCTATTCACCTTCTTGGCCGATGCAGCAGAAACCTCATCTGCATAGAGCTGGTCTATTCATAGGAAACACCTGGACGGACCTTGTTCGTTGTTCGAAGCCCGGACAAACAACGTTCAACAACAAAACACATCAAGTCGTGCTTCTTTGAAAGAACAACACTTTTTCGTAGTCAACGGTTTTAATTGTCAATAACTGCTCCCCCCCCCCTGCCACCCGAAAATGGCGTAAAGCAATGAAGCCATTACCATTTATTTACATGAGGAATTTTTTTTTGTGTGTTTCCAGATCCCAACGTTGGCGATAATGGTATGTTAGGCTGATTGGTTGGAATTTTGGGTGGTGTGAGGCCTTGGAAACTGGGGTTGTTGAGAGAGAGAGAGAGAGAGAGAGAGAGAGAGAGAGAGAGAGAGAGAGAGAGAGAGAGAGAGAGAAATTGCGCGCTGTCGCTATAACGGTTTGCTTTTCACCTTTTGCCTTTTTTCGTCAAATCGTATTTGTGGCGCAAACCGAACTTCCAAAAAAAAAAGTATTTTCTTATTCGTGTTCACGTTCAGGGTGATCAACACGCTTCGTTCAAAGTAAAACCATGGGTTATTATTTTACCGTTAAGTAATCAATCTCAGGCTTGGTTAGTCATTCAACAGGAATGGTCATGTAGCCAGTGTCTCATAGCAGCATGCTGTGTTAGGGATGATCAATTTAAACATTGGAAGGAGGGGTGAACAATGAATAAATGACTTTTTTCGCTTTCTGTTAGATGTCTCTAAAAAGTCTAAATTCTCAAAAAAATGAATAAATAAAATAAGCAGGAATTAACTATGAACCGATTTAGCATAAACGTACTTTGCAAACCGACTCCTCCTCTGCTAAAAATATTTTGGCGAGGGGGGGGGGTTAGAAAAAAAGAAGGAGCATTCTTTGTTGTTGACAAAATAATGAGTAAACGTTGAAATCTTCAGTCCTCTAGCTCCATTTGCGCAGCCTGTACGCGTGGTACATACATAGCAAGCCAGCTGAACCAATTTAAAAACTGAGAGAAACTTATGCTGAGAGTTCTGGTGATAGTTCTGGTTGATGGTATTCAGTAATGAATGAATATCAGAAGGTACAAGGAAAAAACACTTTCTTTAAAATCCCCCCCAGATAGATTTTGCGCATGTGTGTGTGTGTGTGGGGGGGCAACTTACTATGTGAGTTCATGCTACATTGGTCCCTTAGTTCGTGTCTGGTAGCATTCAGGCGCACTTCTTGAAGATTCGGAATATTTTCAGTGATCACTGCCCAACCAAAGCCGACTATCATTGATTACCACCTTTGCCAAATTTTTGATTGATCACCCACCCCTTCAGCAGGAAAGTGGGATTAAGCAGACTTGTTATAATAATGTTTTACAATAATGTTTATGAAGAAATGGAACGGAAATTTCGGATTAGTCTTTCGATTAAATTTTAGTCGTTCGAAACGTCCTTCTTCCTCAGGAAGATTTAGCTCGCATCGCCGAACATCAACTAATGAATTTTGTAGTCGTGTGACAATCCGGTTACAATCTGTTATTACACGCGCACACAGACACACACACTGTATGCCTAGGAGTCCGGAAGGGAGGGGGATCCAGAGAATGAAAAAAAAAAGGAAAAACGGTTTAATAGTGATGTTGCCAATTTAGCACTTTTTGCGCTAAATGTGGTGAGTTTCTGGCCTTGGCAGTGCGAAAATTGCTAAATTAGCGCAGTCGGTTTTGGTCATTTTTTTTCACCATTTTCAGAATCATTTCAGTGTGCTTTGGCCATCTTGGACTATTTGTGTATATATTTAGCGCCTTTTAGCGTTTTTAGCGCTTTTTGCACTTCTGAGCAGTCAAACTAGCGCGAAAACATTTTTTTGAGTTGTCGACCAACATTGTTTGATGAAGTGTACAAAAGAGATTTGATTGAGCGCTCACGAGAACATTTTTGATAATATTTCAGTTATTTTGCAAACTTCTTTTCATACCTAGAATATTACCAAATTCTATTTTGTCATCTGAATCAAAGTCCAAACACATAAATAAATGTAAGTAATACATTTAAGACTTTGTGCTGCCTTGCTGTCAGTGGTGCTTACTCAATAGCACTTTTGGTGATGTTTCGACCTCGAAAAAGGGCCAAATATCGCTAAAAAAAACGCCAATACACGCAAACAGTTAGCAACTTCATGGCAATTTTAGGTTGCTAAAATGGCTAGATTTGCTTAAGATGGTTACAAAACAGCTAAAGGTTGTAGAAAAAACAAAACAAAAAAACGCTGAAAATTCATTAAACACTGCACTGAGTGTTCAGTTCTGACGCTTCCTAGATAATAAACGTGCCAAGTTTAGCGCAAAAAAAAGTGCTAAATTGGCAACACCGATCGTCAACACCATGTCTAATTCAACATCGTCATTGCTGGATTAACTATGTAGCAAACGTAGCATTTGTTAGAGCTCCGCAATTTCAAGGATCCCGCGCTAAATGCTTGCAGGCTATCAGTTCCGATTCACCGCACTTCCTCTGTTGTTTATAGCTCTCTATTGCCCCACAACTTTCATGAACGACGTTGTGTTTCAGATAAGCGACTTTCATGTTATGTTTTTGACACAGATACAACGCATTCGACGATGGTATTTAAAAATGGCGTCGAGGCTATTGCATGGCTACTGCACAAAGGACCAACCCGAAAACCATCTGATCCTTTCTCGTATCATTAGGTAGTATACCAAACGTAGAATATTAATCATTTTGCAAATAAAAGAAAAAACGAGTTTAGATATTAATATTATTTTTTTTTTAAGTATGCCGCAAAAAAGTAGTTTAATCCTGCCCTGATTATCATTAGTCAGCCTTAAGCTCAGCCTTAGGGCCAGGTGGTAGATAATGAGGAAATACTAACTGACATGGGCGTCCGCTGCTACTATTCCAGGGTGGGGCAAAATCTATATTTCACGAGGGGTCGGAGCTAAAGGCTATACCTCGGGAAGGTGATGTCGAGGGGAAAAATGATACATCCGGATATCGCTTGTCAGATAAGGGATTAGGGAGTTCTTAAGCTGTGACTCGCCCTAAGCTGCCACAATCCCTGTCCATAGTGACCTGGCCTCTTTAATGTTCCAACTCTCAAACTCTTCGCCCTCGTTGAGAAAGTCTGCTCCAGGTGAGGGGGAAGTGGCAAATGCCCTGCATGCGCCTCTAGCAGACACTCATGCTACATTCATTTAGATAAAGAAGAAAAATCACCTTCGCAGTCAGTAATAGAACAACCGTAGAGTCTAAATTTCGAGTCATGTAAAGAAATTTCCATCAAAAAATAAATATGGTTAGAATGAATTTATGACATCACTTGCGTTTTCCCCTAAGAAACGTCATAAAAAGGGTAAAAAAAAACATCTAGAAATATCCAGATTATGGAGAGTTTAGATATTACTAATAAACCTGTCAAGATAAAAAAAACCCAGAAGGCAAAAAATGAATAAATAAAACGATACAAAAAAAAAAACAAAACATTTTTTTAGAAGAGGTTCAGTGTAGTAGTGATTCCAATTTCCAAATCTGTTGACAAAACGGTGTAGCCAGGAGCGCTGGAAAAACTCAAACGTGCACACAAACGAACACGTCCACGTATGAAAGAGGATAGAACCCTTCATCACCTTTGGAGGCTACGGTGGTTCAAGCGAATTCCAAACCGGCGTGAAATCAGTGCATTGTGTATTTACATGAAGATGATAGAAAAAATACACCCATTCTTTATTTCATGTTATTGCGCATCGACTTTGAAATTTAAATAAAGTCAGTCGATTTTGTTGAAATATATTCACCCAAGTCACGGAAAGGAAGTATTACACTAGATTTACTGCAAATTTTCCTGCTTCTCTATTCTCAGGATTTTCATTAATCCTTCAGATCAATAGACATTATTTGCCCGATTATTGACCCTATGTTACTTTTCATGTCGTAAATAGGATGTAGTCCTTGGTTTTACGGATGTAAAATAGGGTTGTTGAACGCAACTCACAAAGATTCCAAAAACTCATACAAATGCTTCCAAATAATAGTTATACTACGTATTGATCAGATATTAACATATTGACTAAGTTAAAAGCCATTATGAAAAGCCATTTGTTCTTTGTCAGACATCCAGATTGTCAGAAATCTTTAGATGCACCTCATATAGAAATTACGATAATATTTAGGCGCGTCGGATGCACCATATTCATGGTGTGTGATATTCTGATTTGGTCAGTAACTTCAAAGAAGATGAGAAAAGATAAAAGTGTTTGTTTATTCAGTGTATTGGTTTTTATCTGTTATTTATAGTTATTTAGTCACTTTAAGAGCTGAAACATGGAACCTAACCAAGAGACAAACCTGCAAACTGAGAAGCATGCAGCATGCGCATGAAAGAATCATGCTCAACCTCACATGTAGAGATCACAAGACAGTACAATATATCAGAAAGAAAACTGGGGTCCGAGACATGATAGAATCCATTATGAAACTCACATGGCAATGGGCTGATCATGTTGCGGGAATGAAAGACAACCGATGAACATCACGACTCAAAACATGGATCCCCAGAGACTACATGCGAAATTGAGGCCCACAAAATACAAGATGGAGAGACAAACTAGACAAATTCAGAAAATACTGGCCCTGCGACGCCCATGGTAAAAAAATGTGGCAGATCCTGGGAAAGGTCTATGTCCAACGACGGACGTTAAAAGAATGATGATGATGATGATGATGGAAACATGGAACCTGACCAAAGGATTGCCCCTTAAACTGAGAACGATACAATGTGCACAGGAGAGGTTCATACTCAACATAAAATGAAGAGATCACATGAAAGCACAATATATCAGAGGAAAAATAGGAATCCAAGGTATAGAATCCATTAGAAAACTCAAATGGCAATGGGCTAGTCATGCTGCAAGAATGACAGGCAACTACTCGACATCATGACTCACGACTTATAATGCAGAGTCCTAGAAATCACATATGAAACTGATTAACAAAATATAATATGGCGTGACAAATAGACAAGTTCAGAAAGTATTGAATCCGCGAAGCCCACGATAGAGAGATCATTGCGAATTTCGGGAAAGGTCTATGTCCAACGACGTACTCTAAACATCTGCTGCTGAAGGCCCGGTTTCGTCGTTGCCTATCCAGTGACGCCGTTTAAGCGCTATGCCCTGTCCAGCACGGTCTTCAAACCTTCGCAGGAGAGCAATTACTGAGATCTATCAGCGAAACAAAACTTAAATTAAGAAAAAAGAAATTATCAACAACAAAAAAGAAATGAAACTCTCCACCATAAAATCTTCCTTCTCAACTCTATATTCATAGGTTCGAATTAAGATACTATTAAAGCTCAATTTCGTTTGAATCATATCCTTCCTTTTTTTCTTCACTTTTAATGTAGGAATTTTCTTATTTTACGATGGATTGTTTTTGACTGCAACCCAAACCGTAGTCAAGTCTGGTACGAAGAAGAAGAAAAAAAAATCAAAAATATTAATGCAGTCAATTGAATAATTTGAATGAGCTGCGTGAAAAAGAGAACAGAAAAGAAAAATTATCTTTTAAAGTTCAAGATCTCATCTTTGTATTCGTTCAATGTTTTGCTTATGGAGTTCTGTTGAAATAACCACTTTTTTCTGCTCACCATTAAACGCCAGCTGACATTTTTTTCCCCGCAAAAATTAGTGCAATTTATGGGAAAAAACAAAAAACAAAAACATCTATTGTAAAATTTGTAAACGTACCATTTGTTTACGATAACATTAGGCACTTACAATGTATGTCGTGTATAAGATTTATGAAAAAAAAAATTCTTTGCACTATCGTATGTTGACATTGTACGGAAACATACGCCCGTTTGTTAATTGAGAATTGAGAATCTAGATTGTTCTGGATATATATATATATATATATATATATATATATATATATATATATATATATATATATATATATATATATATATATATATATCTTTAAAAACTCTTTTTCAGATGTTTTTCAGTGGAAAACGCTTGAGAAGTGATGAGTAGATTTTATTCTGACCATTTTTCTACGATGGAATTTTTTTTGCATGATTTTCAATTTTGACACTACGGTTATTCAATCATTGACTGCGAATTATTGTCAATTTTTTCGTATTATTATTAAGCTTCATCTTGTGGTTTCAGTGGAATTTAAAAAAGAATAGAAACCTCACTCGAGCCGTCATCGAAGAGTTGCGATCGAAGCGATAAAAAAAGCAACAGAAAAATAAAGATGCTGGTAAATAGTTATATAATTAAAAAAAAATGTTGATAATGATGTTTTACAATACTTCCCCCAATGGAATTGAATTTTGAAACAATTGCTTTTATAAACAATTTTGGCCAATTTTGGACCATTTTCTGGCGTAGTTTTGGCAACATCAGCACCCCTGCTTGATAATGTGGCATAGCGGTTAACGGTTCGACCAATGGTAATCGACGACCAGAGTTCAAACTCCGGTCGGGGCAGCTTATGTTCACTTCGCAATAATGCCCTTGAGAGGCATCTCCTATCTTCGCATCTATGAGTAAAATTAGTAGATTGGTCTCTTCTGCCTCGGGAAGGCAACCGCTTCAGATGACAATGGGCTGATTTCAAACTGTGGAGTTGGAGACCCCTTGCGGCGGTTTAGCTCCCAATTTGGCGTCCATCCTTCAACCTCAACTGCTTCCCTTCCAGGATCTCCATAGGTTGGAGGGGAACGTCCCATTGTCTGTAGAGACAAAACGGAGGCCATGCAAGTTCGGCTGTTGGGTTTTTTCGATCCAGCACTAGATCAAGTCTATGTAAAAGGTAGATTTCAAATACACTTTTAACAAGATGGCATTTAAAAGATAAGCTCGATTTCTCCTCAACAATGAATGATCTCAGAAACTAACGAGGCGTAATTAATTGATTTTGTGCCTCGTAACGCAGTTTTCTGACTAAATGGGCTTCCCAAATGCTTACGTTAAAATCTTGTTTATGGCACAAATTTTTGCGCATTGTTCTTGACTGAAATTTCGAATCAAACATCCAATAAAGAACTAAATGAGGCTCTTTGTATTCAATGCTTATTCAACCAGAGAAGAAAGATTAGATCTCTTATTCCTCATCCTTCTAATCACTTTGATGTCTTCTGCGTACGTTTTAATGTCTTCACTACAGTGAAATGCCACTTTTCACCCTAATGCTTATTGTGGTCCCTGAGAGAAGCTTCTAATGCTCTCTTAATCACTCGTGGTTTTGATCATCTCTGCCTCTCTGGGAGCAGGTGTAGTTCATAATAGCATTGCTACGTTACCATGCCCGTTTACACATTGGGCACAAATATACCCGTCATACCCGGCTCAAATATCTCCACGATAATCTTCAACTGAAATATGTGCGCACGCAAGTATGAATACATTAATGACTTTTTACTTCTCTCTTTCAACATATCATTTTACTTTCTCCTTTTCTTTCTTTCGTTCAATATGCTGCTTTCTTTCTTTTCTATGCCTTTCTTTTCTCTTTCTTTTTTCTTCCTCAGTTCTTTCCCCTTTTTCTTTCTTTCTTTCTTCGTTACAACATGTCGCTTTCTTTCCTTCCTTTCTTTCTTTCGTTCAATATGCCACTTTCTTTCCTTCCTTTACTGCTCTTTTTTCTTTCCTTTCTTCCATAATTCTTTCATTTTTTTTCTTTCTTCGTTACAAAATGTCGCTTTCTTTCTTTCCTTTTTTCTTTCGTTCAATATACCACTTTCTTTCCTTTCTTTGCCGTTTTTTTTTCTTTCTTTTCTTCCTCAGCCTTTTCCTCTTTTTTCTGTCTTTCTTAACTACAACATGTCACTTTCCTTCCTTCCTTTGCTATTCTCTTTTCTTTCCTTTGTCCCCCTTCCCTTCCTTCGTTTTTTCCTTCCTTCTTTCAACACGTCTTTCTTTCAGAATGTCACTTTCCTTTTTTCCTTCCTTTGTTTTCTTTCATCATGTCGCTTTCCTTCCTTTTTTACGTCTTATCTTTAATCTCTCTGTCCATCCTTTTCTCTTTCATCACCACTTTCCTTCTTTCTTTCATTCTTTCTCACAACATGTCACTTTCCATCATTCTTTCTTTTTCCCTCATTGCTATTCTTTCTACCTATTCTCCTTCCTTCCTCTCTTCCATCACGTCACTTTCCTTCCTTCCCCTTCTTACTTCCTTTCTTCATATTTCCTTCCTTCTTTCCTTCCTTCCTTCTTTCAACTTGTCACATTCCGTCTTTCCATCTTCCTCTCGTTGCTGTTCTTTCTTTCTTTCTTTCTTTCTTTCGTCCACAATGTCTCTTTCCTTTCTTCCTTTCTCTTATCCCCCTTCTTTCTTTCCTCCCTTCCTTCCTCCTATTCATTACCTCATTTTCCTTACCTCTCTTTATTTACCGTTCTTCCTTCCTTCCTTCTCGTCTGTCTCTCATATATCTTCTTTTATATCCTCTATAATTCCCAGATCTGTAATTCCTCTCGATGGCCAACAACATCCCTTGAGTCTCTCTTTGTCATAAACCCATTATCCACCCCTTTCTTATTCATACTTCAATTCGCTCCCTCAAACACTAAAACACCACCCCTTTTCTCTACCCGGGTCTATACTTCCACCCCATCCCGATTTTTAGTTTTCTTTTTTTAATGTTATTTTATCAGACCCTATTTTGGTTATTTGGTTCAGGTTCAACATGTCACACAATTCCGCCTTTGTTTCAGACGTCAACTCCATTAACAGGTACTTCTCCAGAATTTTGGCATCTGACAATCATTTGTGTCTTCAAGGATTGAATGCAAAACGCTCATACATTAGGGCCAGTTTATTCGAAGTAGGAGTCTCGACCCATAACTGAATCGCAAAGTCCTGCTGATTGGGTCACTGGTTCACATTAAAAAAATGTATAAATAGAAAGTAGATGAGAAAAATATTGGAGACAATGAAATAATTGAGATTTGAAATATGAATCCAGTAATGATTAACAATGTTAAAGGACGTAGTGAAATAGAATTTCATTCATGTTCCAAAGACGCAATAAAAAATTCTAAATTTAAAGAATACAAGAGAATATGAAATGTAAAGAAAAAACAAAAATAAAGTATAAAACACCTGCTTGTGGTCAAATGAACACGATTCTCCGAACTTATTGCCATGCAAATTTCTATTATCCATAAAATGCAATGTGTATATCCAATATTTCAAATATGTTGTCTTTTTTTACGGGTCGGGTAAACTAGTATAATTAATAATCTTATGATTACCTACGCCATCAATAACTTATTTGTTAAACATATAAAATCATAACAATAATGGCAGTCTCAGTGTGGTTGGAAGGTTCAAGTGATGAATTACACTAGGATAGCAAGCCCATGACAGAGCAAGCTCAACCTTTAAAAATAAAAAGATCCCATTAATCCTAAAAAGAAGGGTGTATAACCAATGCATCCTTCCAGTAGTCACTTATGGAACTTAAACATGGAACCTAACCGAGAGACAGACCTGCAAACTGAGAAACATGCAGCGTGCGCATGGAAAAAATATACCGGACCTCACATGGAGAGACCACAAGACAACACAGTACATCCGGGAAAAGACGAGAGGCAGGGACATCATAGAATCCATTAAAACTCTCAAATGGATGTGGGCAGGCCATGTTGCAAGAATGGCAGACAACCGATGGACATCGCGACTCACAACATGGATCCCCCGAGATCACATACGCAACCGAGGCCAGCAGAATATTAAATTCAGAAAGTACTAAATAGGAATAAAGAATAAGTTCCTGGTGAATTCATGACCCTCTTTAGCGGAGGGTGACTCAGTTAATACGTGACCGTTCTTACAACTAAACTACTGGAACTTGTGGCAAGTGTCAGTCCAAATCAAATCCTTACACTCACTCCCTATTTCCTATCTCCTTGGTGCCATGTTTGTTCTTAACTGGTAGTTCAGTTTAATCCAATTTAAAGAGAAAAAAAAAATTGTTGATGAAACATAAATCATTATTTTCAATTTTTGCCTCAATTCACCCTCTTCGCAATTGTTGCACTGTATTGTGACTAAATCCAGGCTGGATACTCTTCAGCTGTAAGTACATAAATCAACAGCATGTAATCGGAATGAAAAATGAAAAAATTCGGGAGTGTTAGTTATTCCTTGTCTAATTGTATTGTTGTATTAAGTTAATGCCTTAGCCCTATGATAAAATGGATCGTTCATTATACACCCGTGGGTCGTGAGTTTATTGCATTAAATCAAACTGGACTTCGATCGAAAAATACTAAAGGGTCCCGTATCAGAGTGTATCATAAGTATTTCCGCTTTGCACATATCACTGTATGACTAATATTACTATTATTCTATAACCCTTCAGAAAGTTTCAGAAAGCTTGCGATTCAAACCATCAGAATCAACAACTGATCACCGTCCACTCCTCGGCTTTATTTCCAGGGAAAAGTCTTTAAACAGCTTAAACCAGTTTACTGTCAGGTATTATTTTATTTCCTTCCAATTCCCGAATTCTGTGCGCGGCTTTCGTGGCCTTGAAGCCCAGTTCAAAATGATGTTTCAAAATCACCAGAATCTCATTACTTGAATCCGTCTTTATAACTGAAATGAAATGTACAGCGGATTAATATCGACGACAATGATGATGGTAACAACAACAACAACAACAACAACAACAACAATAATAATAATAATAATAATAATAATGATAATAATAATAATAATAAGTACTAGGAGAGGAGGGCTGGAGACTTGAGGAGACTTGCTGTCACTCAAACTCCAGCGGTTACCACCAGGCAACTGGTGTGAGATTCCAAAATAATAATAATAATAATAATAATAATAATAATAATAATAAAAATAATAATAATAATAATAAAAAGACTGCAACACTAATTGTTAACAGTGACCTAACAAAAGATGGAAAAAGAAAGCGGGAATGGGAACCACAGCACTGGCATGATAGGCAAAGGAGAGAAGATATGTTGGCTTAAGACCTGAGGAGACTTATCGTCACTCAGCCTTCAGCAATGACCACTGGGCAACCGGTGTGAAACTGTAAACAGCAGTATTACTGTGGCCTATGAGAACTAAGAGAGAAGGGCTCGAGACTTGAGGAGACTTGCTGTCACTCAAACTCCAGCGGTTACCACTAGGCAACTGGTGTGAGATGGCAAATAATAATAATGATACTGGAGGAGATCGGGATAAAATGAAGGATTGAAACTGTACGGACCACAGCACTGCAAAAAACTGCGCGGATACTGAGGAAAGTGTTAGAAACATAAGGACAACATCACCAAATGTTAGCAGTGGTATAACAGAGGAAGGAAAATGAAAGCGGAGATATGAACCAGAGCACTGGCATGACAGGCGAGGGAGACAAGAGATATTGGCTGAAGACCTGAGGAGACTTATTGTCACTTAGCCTTAGCCACTGGGCAACCGATGTGAAACTGTTAATCGCAATATTACTGTGGTCTATGAGAACGAGGAGAGAAGGGCTGGAGACTTGAGGAGACTTTCTGTGACGCAACCTCCTGCAGTAACCACCAGGCAACTGGTGTGAGATTGGAAATAATAATAATAATAATAATAATAATATCCAGGCAAGAAGACCGGACTTAGTAATAGTAGACAAAAAAAGGAAGGCCTGCCAAATAGTAGACGTGGCTGTGCCTGCAGACCATAGAGTAAAAAAGAAGGAGGGTGAAAAAAGGGAAAAATACCAGGACCTAGCAAGGGAGTTAAAGAAAATGTGGAACATGAAAACCAGGGTAGTACC
Source organism: Thysanoteuthis rhombus (assembly GCA_963457665.1). Lineage (NCBI taxonomy): Eukaryota > Metazoa > Mollusca > Cephalopoda > Oegopsida > Thysanoteuthidae > Thysanoteuthis > Thysanoteuthis major. Next base: position 55,862,257 of record OY735207.1, read on the forward strand.
AGTCATAGTGGGAGCACTAGGAACTGTCCCCAGAACGCTGAGGGAGAGACTGGAGGAGATCGGGATTAGGGGGAGGATAGAGACCGTACAGACCACAGCACTACTGGGAACTGCACGGGTACCGAGGAAGGTGCTAGAGATATAAGTACTGCAACGAATTGTAGCTCTGTCATGATATGCGAAAGAGGGAGGAGACGTTAGCTGAAGACCTGAGGAGACTTATTGTCACTCAGCCCTCAGCGATAACCACTGGGCAACCGGTGTGAAACTGTAAATCGCAGAATTACTGCGACCTGCTTGTACTAGGAGAGGAGGGCTGGAGACTTGAGGAGACTTGCTGTCACTCAAAGTCCAGCGGTTACCACCAGGCAACTGGTGTGAGATTCCAAATGATAATAATAATAATAATAATAATAATAATAATAATAATAATAATAATAATAATAATAATAATAATAATAATAATAATAATATGAGATCTATGACGCCAGTTGTCAGCAATGGCTTAACAGGGAGAGGAGGAAAGAGGGAAAAAAATGATGGAGTAGGTGAAAACCTCAGCGCTGCTGTGATAGGCGAGGGAGACGTGAAAGGAGCGCTGGAGGCCTCAAGAAACTTGCTGTCACTCAGTCTCCAGCGGTGACCATCAGGCAATTGGTGTGAAAATAAATAAATAAATAATAATAATAATAATAATAATAATAATAATAATAATAAACCACTGGGCAACCGGTGTGAAACTGTAAATCGTGGAATTACTGCGACCTATGAGTACTAGGAGAGGAGGGCTGGAGACTTGAGGAGACTTGCTGTCACTCAAACTCCAGCGGTTACCACCAGGCAACTGGTGTGAGATTCCAAATAATAATAACAATTAAAGATATTTTACTTTAGGCTTTAAGAATGATTATTCTTGACATATTGATATTTCTACTTCTGAGAAGGTTTTCTTTGCGATTCCGATAAGTTTTCACCTGGATGAATTGCCCACTGCCAAATTCTACCTAATGAAAAAGACAAAAAAAAAAAAAGTTGAGAGAGTGGTCTGTTGTTTCTTGGAGCTGCACGTGGGTAAGTGGAATTAAATTTATAATTTAAAATTAATAACTCTCCACCCCCCCCCCACCGAGATGAGAGGTGTCTTATGGGAAAGTAATGCCTAGCTACCCCTCCCCCGAGTATGAATGAATGGAGTCTGTCCACCACTGACCGTTAGGACCCCTCAGTAGATATAAGCTAGCAGGGGGAAATCCACCGTGGGGGAAGAACACAGATTGCGAGACTTAGTATAAGTCAAGACTTAGAAGATTTAAGGGAGACGTATGATCCCCAAGGTTGTTAATTTCACCCAGACGAAGGTTAGTGCTAATTTTTAGGCCTGAATTTAGGAGGGGATGGTCATACCACCAAATAGATATATCTGAGCAGCAGAATGGCCTATCCATGTAAGTTCGTACCATGGGTTGTAAGAACTGGTGGAACTTTGAGAATGCCACTGAGCTCATTGCCCTCAACGAACCCACCAAGGTCTGGTGCTACCTTAAAAGAACCAAAAAGAGCTGGTGGGGCTCTTCGGTTATTTCTGAACCACATCGGTCTTAACCAACCCACCAAGGTCTGGCGCTACCTCAAAGAACCAAAAACCCCTATCATGACAGTACAACCAAACCATTTTACCGCAAAAAACGGGGCACAGATCCAAGACCTGTGTGTCGTAACCGGCAGGTGTTCCCTTGTTAGCCACCAGGAGGGACCCGGTCGTCATCCTGTGACTGCTGGCCAAAACTCCGGCTCGTGTACCCTTAATGGCCTTCAGGAGGGACACAGTCGTCACATAGCTACTGTTGGCCAAGACTCATATACCACTAACGACACCCAGGGAAGGCGCGGTCCTCTCGGAGTGACTGCTATAAAAAACAAGAGAAAGAGATGGACAAGGGAGGAGAATAGGCTAGTTATGTATTGTTACTTTAAAAGCAAGCCTTCAGTGCGATCTTATAGGGAGCGTATGCTCCAAATATGGAGGGAAAAATCTGATGTGGAAGTATCGAACCAACGCCTTGCTGACCAAGTAAAGCAAATTCAAAAGAAGAAATGGCTGTCTGAGACTGAACTACTAGAGATTCGCATTAATGTAGAGAGAGGTTCAGGTGACACATCTGAAGAATGCCCCCCCAGCACAATTAGTACCAATAACAAAACTAGAATAACTCCCCATGAGACCCCCACAGTAAGCTATGTATCAGAGGGTGATGACGAGGCACCAACGGTAGAAGAGAACACCAAAATACAAGCTTTGAAAGAGATCATGCTAGGAGAGAAAACAACACTCCCCTCCCTAAGAGACAAAGACAGAAAGAAAGTCGGAGAAGTGACCGAGCAGGTCAACTGCCTCTTACAGCACATAGAAACAAACACCCTCCTAGACCTTAACAACCTAATTTACGCAGGGGCGAAAATGGTAGCACAAAGCTTTACAACACAAGATAGGAACCCGAGCAATAATAGGGAAGGGAAACCCAACTGGGAGAGAAGGTTACAAAGGCAGATCTCCCAACTACAGAGAGATGAAGCACTGCTTAGAAATACACCACACACAGACAGACCACGAGTAAGACTTTATAACAAATATAAGGTAACGCAAAAAGGCATCGCAACTGTAGTCGAAGAGTTACACCAGAAAAGACTAGCTAAAGAGGCAAGACTAAAAAGATACAGACTAAGAACGGCCCAATACACACAAAACCGCACATTCCAAAACAATGAGAAAAAGTTTTACCGAGATTTAAATGGGGAAAGAAGGCAGGACATGAAACCAGATGCCACAGAGGCCAAGAACTATTGGAATAGCATATGGGGGCACCCAAAAAGACATAACGTAACACCGCAATGGTTAGGAAACATGAGAAAAGAACTAGGAGATATAGACAAGGGAGAACCAATAGTACTGAATGAAACCACATTGAAACATACTCTTAGGAAAGTAGCCAACTGGAAAGCACCGGGTCCCGACGGGATCCATGGGTATTGGTTCAAAAAATTTACCACGTTACACGGCAGACTCACTCACCTACTCCAAAATTGTCTGAATGAAGGCAAAGCACCAGAATGGATGACTAAAGGCAGAACCACCCTCATCCAAAAAGACCCGGGAAAGGGGAACATAGCAAGCAACTATAGACCAATCACTTGCCTACCACTTATGTGGAAAATCCTGACCGGGCAAATAGCAGAGAGAATATACATGTCAATGGATAGAAGGGGGCTACTACCAGAAGAACAGAAAGGGTGTAGGATAGGAACCAAAGGGGCAAACGATTTACTCTACATAGACCAGATGATCTTAAAAGAAGTAAGGAAAAGGAGAAAGAATATCGCAATGGGATGGATAGATTACAAAAAGGCATACGATATGATTCCACATAGCTGTATACTCGAATGCCTTAGAATGTTCAAAATTAGCGAACCGGTGGTTAAATTCATTGGTAATTCTATGGAAGACTGGAAAGTAGATTTGACAGCCGCAGGGGACAAACTAGCCGAGGTAGGGATAAAAAGGGGGATCTTCCAAGGGGACTCGTTGTCCCCACTATTATTTGTTCTAACAATGATACCGCTTAACAGAATCCTGAAAAACAGCAAAGGATACCACTTCTCTAAAACAAAAGGAAAGGTCAATCACTTAATGTACATGGACGATATTAAATTGTTTGCGAAAAACAGGGGAGAGCTTGAGACTCTGTTCAACGAAGTAAGGGAATATAGTGAGGACATAGGAATGGAGTTTGGGATAGAAAAATGCGCAATCATGGTAATGCACAAAGGAAGGCTTTCAATGACTGAGGGAATTGAACTTCCGGACAACAACAAGATTAGGGCATTGACTGCACAAGGCCGATACAAGTACCTAGGTGTCCTTGAATGTGACACGATAAAACGGGAAGAGATGAAGGAGAAAATTAAGAGGGAATACCTTAGAAGGATAAGGAAAATATTAGAAACCAAATTAAATAGCAGAAATCTAATAAAAGGAATGAACACCTGGGCTGTGTCAGTAGTTAGGTATACAGGACCATTCCTAGGATGGACAAAGGAAGAGCTCCAATCAATGGATAGGCGAACAAGGAAACTTATGACGATGCATAAAGCATTACACCCTAGGGATGATACAGATAGACTATACGTTAAGAGAAAAGAAGGTGGTAGGGGGCTCATCAGCATAGAAGATTGTGTCCAGAGAGCTAAAGTAGTCCTAGATAAATATGTGCAAACAAATAGTGAAGAAATCATAAAGAGCGCGAGGGATAGTGCAACAAACAAAGTAGAAAGCAATGGAACGGTACAGCAAACTAGAAAAGAAAAGTGGGAAGGAAAAAAATTGTACGGCGAGTTTAAAAGACAGATAAAAGATATAGCAGACGAGAAATCATGGACGTGGTTACGAAAGGGAAACCTTAAGAGAGAAACAGAATCGCTCATCATGGCAGCCCAAAACAAAAGCATAAGGACAAACTACATAAAAGCTAAAATCGACAGAACACAGGCAAACAGCAAATGCCGCATGTGCGGTGAAAGAGATGAGACAGTAAACCACATAACTAGTGAATGTAGTCAACTCGCCCAGAAGGAGTATAAGCATAGACACGATAGAGTAGCAACGATGATACACTGGGAACTAAGTAAACAAATGGGATTCAACCATGGGGAAAAGTGGTATCAGCACAAGCCAGAGGCAGTTTTGGAGAATGACAACCACAAACTACTGTGGGACTTTGACATCCAAACTGACCACCTCATCCAGGCAAGAAGGCCGGACTTAGTAATAGTAGACAAAAAAAGGAAGGCCTGCCAAATAGCAGACGTGGCTGTGCCTGCAGACCATAGAGTAAAAAAGAAGGAGGCTGAAAAAAGGGAAAAATACCAGGACCTAGCAAGGGAGTTAAAGAAAATGTGGAACATGAAAACCAGGGTAGTACCGGTCATAGTGGGAGCACTAGGAACTGTCCCCAAAACGCTGAAGGAGAGACTGGAGGAGATCGGGATTAGGGGGAGGATAGAGACCGTACAGACCACAGCACTACTGGGAACTGCACGGGTACTGAGGAAGGTGCTAGAGATATAAGTACTGCAACGAATTGTAGCTCTGTCATGATATGCGAAAGAGGGAGGAGACGTTAGCTGAAGACCTGAGGAGACTTATTGTCACTCAGCCCTCAGCGATAACCACTGGGCAACCGGTGTGAAACTGTAAATCGCAGAATTACTGCGACCTGCTAGTACTAGGAGAGGAGGGCTGGAGACTTGAGGAGACTTGCTGTCACTCAAACTCCAGCGGTTACCACCAGGCAACTGGTGTGAGATTCCAAATAATAATAATAATAATAATGATAATAATAATGATAATAACAATAATAATAACGATGATGATGATGAAGAAGTGGACGAAGAAAGTTAAATCAAAGGAAAAAAAGATCAGACGCTCGAAGGAAGACGAAAACTGCAAATATCTTGGAGTGCTCGAAGCATTTGGCGTGAAAAGATCATAAATCAGAGACAATTTTGAAATAGCACACAAAAGAAGAGTAAGGAATGTCTTGGAGACAAAACTGAATCAAAGATATCAATACCTGGGCGGTAGCTGTTGTCAGATATTTGTCTCCATTCCTAGTTTGGGATAAGGATGAGGTTTTAGTGTTTGACGTACAAACACGAAAATTAATAACGATGCACAAAGCCTTGAATCCAAAAGAGCAACGTGATTATGCAATATATATCAAGAGAGGGAGGCGAAAGAGGTTTAATTACCACCGAAGACACTACAAGAACAGCAATACTTGAAATGAAAAACGCCCAGGAAAATGAAGAAACACTTATCAGTGCTGCAAAGAAAACAGAAGTACAATAAACAACGAAGGAGTTCAGAAGTAGAAGAGCAAAAGAAAGTAAACACAATTGGTTACTGAGAGCGCTCCGTAGTGCATTTTTAAGACAAACATAAGTGGTTGTTCGTAAGAATATATGGATGTGGCTTAGAAAAGGGTGTGTGTAACACGGAACACTCGATTCAGCTGCTAAAGAGCAAGCAATTAGAAGAAACAAAATTGAAGCAAAGGTAGATAAAACACAATGCAGAATATGAAGGCATTCCGGAGAAACGGTACACCAACTCTTGAGCGAATTCTGCAAGTTGGCACAAAAAGGAATGCAGACGCCGCCGTGATTGGATCGGGAAGAAGATTCACTGGGAAGTATGTTTAAAATGTAGACATGGTGTGAAGAGCGAACGGTAAGACCATGAGCCAGAAACAACGATGGAGAACAATGTCAGTACAATTCTCTGGAGCTTAAACATACAAAACAAGTCATGACATGCAAGCAAGGGTGGATAATCCATGAAAGTCCCCATAAAAGACTCAAAGAATCGGAATTGAGATCAAGGTCGATGAACTACAGATAACAGTCGTCTTTAATTCTGACAGAATCGCCAGAAAAGTCCACTAGTTTTTAGGAGATTTGCTGTCACTAAACCTCAACACTAACAGCAATGAGAAGACCGGACTTAGTAATAGTAGACAAAAAAAGGAAGGCCTGCCAAATAGTAGACGTTGCTGTACCTGCAGACCATAGAGTTAAAAAGAAGGAGAGTGAGAAACGAGAAAAATACCAGGACCTAGCAAGGGAGTTAAGGAAAATGTGGAACATGAAAACCAGGGTAGTACCGGTCATAGTGGGCGCACTAGGAACTGTCCCCAAAACGCTGAGGGGGAGACTGGAGGAGATCGGGATTAGGGGGAGGATAGAGACCATACAGACCACAGCACTACTGGGAACTGCACGGATACTGAGGAAGGTACTAGAGATATAAACACTGCAACGAATTTTAGCCCTGACATAATTGGTGAAAAAGGGAGGAGACGTTAGCTGAAGACCTGAGGAGACTTATTGTCACTCAGCCTTCAGAGATAACCACTAGGCAACCGGTGTGAAACTGTAAATCGCAGAATTACTGCGACCTATGAGTACTAGGGGAAGAGGGCTGGAGACTTGAGGAGACTTGCTGTCACTCAAACTCCAGCGGTTACCACCGGGCAACTGGTGTGAGATTCCAAATAATAATAATAATAATAATAATAATAATAATAATAATAATAATAATAATAATAATAATGGTAATGCACAAAGGAAGGCTTATGATAATAATACCCGACCATTTTGACACTCCTCCAACAGTAATAGTTATCGCATACATACGACCTCGTATGTTATAAATGACAAAAACAAAACAAAACAAAAAAAACAAAAAACAACTACCATAAGTTCTTGAAATTGGATGATTTGATATTTGAATAACTCAGCTGGGGAGTCATAAATAGTCTTCAGATGTGTACATGACATAGACCAGTAAGAAACGAGCATTTTTTTTATAAACCCCAATATGATTTCATCCTGTGTTTATTTGTCACTGGTAAGATAGTACACTTGTCCTGCAGGCGCATCTCTAGGAAGTAATGGTCAACACGCTACTCTCGCAGAATATTACTGCTGCAACGGGTTCGATCCTTAGTGGACACTCCACGTTTATGGCCTTGTGCGATACTAAGTTAACCTAGTAAGTACCAAGTACGGGTGCTGTGGACGTGGAGCAATGGTTAGCGAACAAGTCTTGTGCATAATTACTCCCGAAATGAGTTGCATCTTCACTGGACACTCCAAATTTGTGACCTTGTTCAGATTAAGCTCAGATCAGTAGATTCGGAAGTCTTTATTTAATTATCCAAAATATGGATATAACGAATAATGGAAATACTTCATCTGAGATATTCAGACACTATAGGAATGCTGAGGCATATATCGGCTGGAAAGAGGTGTTGAAAACAATCAATATGAAGACAAAGGTCAAAAACGTCTATTGAATAACGGAAATGCTTCATCACAGTGATTCTGAGAATACAAGAAGGCCAAAGAATATATCGGCTGAAACATTGGGTTAAAAAATGTATGGATAAATACAACACCTTCAAACCTATACAGATCAATACAATTATTTAATCACAGATGTCCAGAAAAAACAGAAGGCTAAAGTATACATCCAACTGGATAGTTAACGATTCAAAAATGACAAAAATGAAGACAAAAGTCCATTCTCTAGCATAATGAATAAATGCCTTTATACAGAACTTCTGACAATACAGGAAGGCCAAAGAATATTTCGACAGAAACGTTGTGTTGACAATAATAAAGATGAAGAAAGCAGTCTGAAACAAAACAATAATGAAAATACTTCATATCAGACATTTAGACAGTGCAAGAAGGCCAAAGGATATATCGGCTGGAATGAGGTGTTAAAAACCATAAATATAAAGGCAACAGTCCAAGACATCTATGAATAATAAAGATACTTCATCATAGATATTCTGACTATACATGAAACAGGTGTGGTCAGTCACTCAATAGAAACCGTCACGTGACCAACCTCTATTGGGAGTCTGGCACGTTGGGGTGATCAACTAAAAAATTGGAAAAGGCGTGACCAATGAATGACTTACTTTTCTCGCCTTTTTATTTGAAGTGATCACTAAAAAGCCTGAACTTTCATGAAATAAGAGTGAATGCTGCCGGAAACAAATCAAAGGATCAATTTAGCATAAACTTGCATTGCAAATTGAACCCCACTAGAAATCTATTTCGGAGAGGAATTGGAAAAAAAAACAACAAAAGACGAAACAAGGAGTAAATGTTCGAATTTTCAGCCCTCTAGCTCCTTTGGTGTGGCCTGTAGGCGGGATACATACATAGCTAGCCAGTCAAACAAACTTGAAAATTGAAGAAATCCTGAATTTTTGAGATGAGGTATTATTATTATTTCTATTATTATTCAGACTCTCCTCATCTTGGTTGTTTTTCATACAACGTTTCGGCCGTTGTACTCTAGCATTAGTAGTATCATTATCTCACACTTGAACCTAGAACCATTAGATTACTTGCAGTAATTCTGTCTGATTCTGTAACCACTACGCTATGTGTCCATGGCTAAGAGGGGAGTGCGGTCAATATACCCCCGTCGGTTAAAGAAAGGGTTCGGTTCGTTACTTCCCCACACCTACCAGATGATACCTGATGAAGGCCGTAGAGCACAACGGCCGAAACGTTGTATGAAAAACAACCAAGATGAGGAGAGTCCGAATAATAATAGAAATAACTGAAGAAACGTATTTTGAGAGTTTTGATAGAAGTTTTGATGACAGTTTTCGTTGATGGTTTCTTAAAACTAACCATACAATAAAATCTACCCGAAGCCGGAAAAAAAGAAAGGATTTGTGGATTATTTCCGTAGACTCCTTGCTGCAACAACTCTGATATAGTTTCAGTAACAAATATATTTTGACGAAGTGAAGTTGGTAGCACCATGCCTGACCCTATACCTTCACCCGGGCTAGGGACCAGTCATGGCAACTGCCAAGCAGCAGTATCTTTTTTTTCTGTCAGAGTAACCTTCTCTTGGACTGCCTCCCAGAGGTGGGAGGCCCCAACTGATCTGCTATTTTACCCATAGCTGAGAAAAAAGAAGTGAATCCATGCATTTCCCGAAGGAATTCGTGCGAAGTAAACGTAAACGGCCTTGGATGAAACTTGAACTCGGACCACCGATTTCAGTTTTCTGAACCGGCAACTGTTACACACCTCCGTACCTCCAGAGAATAAACATTAATATTACGACTGTCATTTTGCTGACTGCCAACTTTGATCAGAAGTAGAATCAATCGTCTTGTTAGAGAGCGTAAACAATAACTGTCACTACCACTGTCAACAGAGTTTTTGAATTGGTTCGACTGACTGGCTGGTTTGCTGCCTGACTGGCTGGCTGTCTGACTAGTTATGTACAATGTATATATGCATCAGTGATATATGGTACTTTGTGTCAGAGGTTTGCGCTGAGCTACGGATGCACAAAGTATTTTGACCTCTGTAAAAAAAAACAAAAAAAAAAAACAATGGGAAGTAAAAAAACAAAAACATTTTTATTACAATTCAGGAATCGTGCGGTCAAAAGGGTCAGTCGAAAGACGCTTCTAAGGATTTATAACAAACAAAACAAAAACATAAAACAGCAAAAAACAAACAAACAAACAAAACAAAACAATTTTTACTCCTATTCTATGTTTTGCAATAAATCCGGTAATTTTGTCTCAATAAAAGACTTCTCCTTATTTCTCTTATTTCTTTCTATTCGTTCGCCGTTTGTAACATCGAGCAAGCGAAGGTGTGAAACTTTATAATTCACTATCGGGACCACCTTCCCTACATTGTGCCAAGAAGGCTTTTACTCTCCATTGCTAAAAAACACTAAACTAATTTTCTTTTTTTTTGTGCATCCGTACCACAAAGCACACCAGTGATACAAAGCACTACGCACCATAGCTATATATGTATATAATACGCGTACACACCACACCATTGGAGCTAGAGGGCTGAAAATTACTCCCTGTTATGTCTACAAGATTCAGGAAAATATTGACCCCATCGAATACTTTTTTAGTGTGTGTATGTGTGGTCAATTTACAATCTAAGTTTTTGCTAAATCGGTTCCTATTTTATGTCCAGTTGCTTGTGTCCAGATTTTTTAGTGACCCAACAAAGTTATTCATGGATGACCCTCTTTCCCTTCTGAAAAATAAAAAAAACTGTGATCATCCCCAACATGGTATGCAGCCAAAAGACGTTGGTCATGAGACGGTTTCTATTGAGTGACTAACCAGACCAATGGAATTTTGATGTGGTTCTTGTCTGATATTCTTGCTCTTATATGATTCTTGTTGGTCTACGGTTTGGTTTTTGCTGGGTTGGCGTCTGTCATTTTCCTCTTTTCACTTCCATCAGTTGTTGACAGCATATGATTTCCCAGCCAAATACTTCTTCCTCGCAGACAAAAGAAAGTAGAAAAAAAAGAAAAAAAGAGTGGACTGACCTCACCGAACCTCCGATACCCCCGACCACGGCCTGCTGTCAGTCAAAACTCGCTTGGGGAAAGTCTCATCTCTGCACCACTCAGCCTTTGGAAAGTTTTTTTTTCTTCCCCTTCCATATTATACGAGCAATAAATGATTGGAAAGCAGTCAGAGAGTGCATATCGCGATACACTGACATTTTCGAAAAACGAACACCTTGATCCGCCCCCAAATCTTATCTCTTCTTCCTTACCCCATTGCTCAGGAAATTCCATTTAAATTCAGTGAGTAATTTTGGAGATGGATCCAGTTCTCCCCCAGCAATGGATGAATGGGGGACAGTTGAAGCCCTTTTGCGCTGTAGGACTGTCCATCTAAAGGGAGATTACTCTGATGGACAAACACATACAACTTCAAGTGTTGTGCATAGCCGGTTCCAGCCCGGGTAAATGTGGTAAAGGAGGAGGGTTAGGCAACTTCACTCTGTGAACTTACTTTCTAGTGAACTGTTGCAGAGTGGTTGCACCCTTTTGTTCCATTAGGAGTCTGCAGGAATAAGCAGTGATGCAGTTCCAAAAAAAAGAAGTGAAGGAAGGAAGGGTAGTTTGCAATAGTGAAAGTAGCAAACCCTCAAGCCTAGCAAGCCTCTAAGGCTTGTACTTTGATGTCCCTGGAAAAATATCGGATATTTTAGAGGCGATTTGCTGCCATGTACCAACCAACGTACCTTCATTCGATACATATAGCTGCAATAGACCGTTTTGCTTCAGTCTAAAAAGCTTTACAAAAATTATTTTCTAAGTAATTGTGTCATTTCAGTCATTAATTTCCCAATATCTGTTGATATGATTTATGTAATTTTCTTCAGTTATTTTTATATCTTACACTGAATTTGATATGGTACTATGAGTGAATTTTTATTGTTGAGATCATGAATTGTTTACTATGTAACTGTTTTGGGTATATAAAAACAACATGGCTACCCAGCAGTATTGATTAAATACCACACGCTCACACGTATATATATATATATATGTATATATATATATATATATATATATATATATATATATATATATATATATATATATATATATATATATATATATAAGCTTTGAAAAAAGTTTTCTTGTGTGTCCGATGTTTAAAGCTGTAAAGCTTCCTAGACTATTTATAAATATATATAATAATTAATAATTGTGTCATCCACAGACAGCTGTTTCGTTGTATTACAACTCTTCTGTGTAGCTATAGACTATCCAGCATCCCTTCCAGTACCACGAGGTAGGGTCGAAACCTTCGCTTCAGATCCAGATGCAGATGCTCTACCCCTGCCCATATATATAAAAATAAACTGGCTGATTTTTTTTCTCATCTGCTAATTGTTCCAATACAGAAGTCAGATTTTCTATTATAATTAGAAATAAGGGGTTAATGAAAGGAGAGTCTATTAGAATGGTGACGTAAACTTATTTGCAGAAGAACCGAAAACTCGTTTCTCATCTTGAGAGCGTTCATATGTAATTCGATCTTTCTTTCGGAAGAATATTTTCTATGACAACATTCTCAGGGTGGGCTAAATATCGGCCTATAGGAATATATAGGTTATTAGTTAATAGATAGTGGAGGAACGCCGTCCGCTTTCTCAAATAAAGTAAGGGGACATCGTTCACGTACGTTCCCACAGCTCTAGATCTTTGAGAATGAGTAAGAAGAAGGAAAAAGAAGAAAGAAAAAAAAAAGAGACAGATCGATGCTCTCAAAAACGAAAAACTTATCCGCACCGGAATCTCCTTCCATGGTTTCTTCGAGGCAACGAACCTATTTTGTCGAAGAGAGCGCCTCCTTTTTATTCTATTCAATGTGTGTTCTATATGGAGGAACTCGTAACAATGAACGAAGAACAGTACGAAGCGAAAGAGTTGCACACGCTCAGGAAATTAATATCCACGGAGCTTTATTGAATAGCGGGACGGTGCACGTTCGGGTCGGGGGGAATGGGGTACGAATTTGGCAGGTATTCAAAGGACAACTGTTTGAGATTTGTACTTGATTCAAGCGCACCGAGCCAATCCCAGACGGGTATTCACAGAGGACCGAGAGTATTAAGGGGGTAATGAACGAATGCAGACGAATATTCACAGAGGGAGAAATGAAGGAGAGTAAACGAATGTAGACGATCATTCACAGAGGGAGAAATGGAGGAGAGTGAAGAAATGCAGATAGGTATTCACAGATGAAAGGAGGAAAGGGAATAAACAAATACTGAAAAGAGAGAGAGACAGACAGACAGACTGACAGACAGACAGACAGACAGAGTGAGAGAGGAATGAAAGGAGAATAAATTGGAAGCGCAAACAGATGAAGACAAGTATTCACTGAAGGAGGAAGGAGGGGAATAAACAAATGCTTAGAGAGAGAGAGAGAGAGAGAGAGAGAGAGAGAGAGAGAGAGAGAGAGAGAGAGAGAGAGAGAGAGAGAGAGAGAGAGAGAGAAATAGTGGAATGAAGGGGAGTAATGAAAGAGAGATGAAAAGAAAGAATAGGGATTACAGGAAGATCAGGTCATGTTGCTGTGGGTGATTCTGGAAAAAAAGCGTTGATTAAACAAAAAAAAAGGTCTTTTATTTGACATAAAAAGGCTTTTTAGGAAACACAAAGATGAAGAACACCCGGGAGGATATTTAAAATGGAAAACGTGTTTTTTTTTTAATACTTCAGTTGTTTCATAACTCGTCCTAAAACACATGGGATCGTTTTATATCTTTGGCTGAATAAGTCAGCAATCAAAATCAAGTTTTTTTCTATGCTTTTTTTTCTTCATTGAAAATCCTCTACTACAAAATAATAAAGGTACCAGTAAAAAACATGAGCGTTAATGGAAACTTTATCTCAGAATATTAAACGACTTACAATACCCTAAAATGTTTTGAAGGTTTTGGTCGACCTCTTTCTTGGTTTTGTCAACTCGAAAAGAGAAAACTACAAATCTTCAAAAGTACAATCTTGCAGCATGTTCACAAACATAGATTTGCTGGGAAAATCGCGATTATCGATTGTTGTTAAGCTCAACTTAGTCCGGCACAATATTACATGTTGATAGGAACAATCTTTCAAGTTGAGAAGGCTCTCCTCCCTCGAGAATCACTATTCGAAATCTTTGCTTTGAGCTGATCTCGAACACCGATCCCTGGAGGTGGTTTGAGCTATGCAACTACCTCAAACCAGGAATGGAAATCATGGATACTCGGTTTGAAAACAGTACGGAGATCCTGGGATACCAAATGGTCAAAATCCCCACCCTTCGGCCTCGTTAATGTGTCCAAAAGGAAAGCTGAGAGCGATAAATCTCGCAACTGCTTGGCTGTAAGAACGGCGTCAAATCGGGCGTCAAACCGCCCAAAGATGATATACTATTTGGAGTTGTCCGTCTCCTAAACTTGTTGCCCTTATCAAGGTAAGAGAACCCAATCTATTCAGCTATTTTACCAAATTAGTAAGGAGTTAGGTGGAGTAGATTCATGTCTTTCCTAGAGAAATTTGTGCAAAATGAACGCAGACAGCTCCGACCGGAGTTTGAACAAGGGTCACTGTTTCCATCAGCCGAGCCGTTATCGTGTAAAACTGAAGCCAACATATATAAAAATAAACACTACAAAACCAAAGCCCATATAAAAACATAACATACGTTATATTAAGCGTTGGCGCTGCGGTCGGACAAATGCTGAACAGCATGTAGAATGAAACCCAATTCAAACAAGCCAAGGTTTTTGGCAACCAGTCTTGGAGACAGATAACTCTGATTTCAAACCGGAGAGCTGAATGCCAATATTAACTTTCTACCGCCAGCTCCAGTAGCCATGCTGATGCCAAACTATACTTTTCTTTGAACAACGTCATGTGAGACTGAAAGGGGGATTCTGTTTACAGAACGTCCAAGGATCTCCATACACGTCAGTACTGTTCCATTGTCTACCGCATTATTCTTCAACCTTTCTTCATCTTACGATAGAGTGAGCCAGGCTCTAAAATGAGCGAGGCTCACCATCAGTATTTAAGGATAGGCTTGATCACTTAATGGAAAATGAATGATAATATTCAGTTCATACGTCGAACAGACTAATAATTTATCAATTTTATTGCCAAAACTATATCGTTGATCATGGTTTTTGAAAGATTTTGAAAGTTTTATGCCTAAGGTATCATTGAAAAAGTTATTATTCATCCACAAATAATATGAGACTGATGATTCTGTACTTCAGAGTTCAGGCAAGAATTTAAAACTGCGATTCTGGCCTTTAATAGACAATACATTTATTTATTGGATCATTGAAAAAAGGTGGTTTGATGTGCCCCATAAAAGTATCAGTAATGTTAAAACACAATCAAATGTTATTTAGTATCCGTACTCAGGATACTGCCTCACGGTCTTTGTTTAAGTGAGGATCGACCCTCCTCAAAACTCTAGCAGCCCACACACTTATGTGTCAAAGATCTTCTGCAAGACAAAGGTCGTGTGCAACAATCATGTCGGAAATAACCATACAGCGATCAAAATCGAAAATGAATAACTGGAGAAAGTAGACCACTACATATACTTAAGACAATGAATCTCAATAAAATCCTTAAAAGAAGAAAATTAAGCAAAGGATCACTCTAGGATGGCTAGCTTTCGGCAGAGTAAGCTCAACCCTTACGAACAAGAAAGTTCCATTAGTCCCAAAGAGAAGAGTATGCAACGAATGCATCCCCCTAATAGTCACCTGTAGAGTTAAAACATGGTACTTAACCAAGGGACTGACCCTCTAACCGAGAACCATGCAACGTGCACCTGAAATAATCGTGCTCAACCTCACAGGGAGAGATTGCAAAAAAGCACAATAGATAAGGTGAAAACAGGAGTCGGAGACATCATAGTATCTATTAGAAAACTCAAATGGCGAATCCTGGGAGGGGGGATCTATGTCCAACGACGATGTTTGATGTACTGCAGCACACTGGCTGAAAATCGCTGGTCTACAAAGACAGAAGAACGTATTCTATCCTAAGCCCTGAAATTGACGGATAAAGGGTGTAGGAAATTTGACGAATATCCTATGTAAGTGCTCTGAAAACACGTCAAAACCTGTACATTATTTTTGACAAGCACCGAGGCTTTTAACTGAGCAATTGACACATTCAGTTGTAAGGCACTTAGCGCAAAAGTACCGTTTACATTTATCGTATTTCTAGAATATATTTTGAAGGGTTTTAACGTTTCTGATATTAAATTATTTGAGCGTTTCCGAAATTCCGATAATGCCGGAAAGTAGAGTCTAAATCTGTGATTTGCAGATTCTATTTGAAAAATTTGTCTGAAGGAAGACAGTCTTATTCCATCGCGCAATGCGATTTTCGTTCTAAGGTAATGAACATTGTCCCCTCTTAGCTGAGAGCGTTTTGCAACCGGCACACAAAGACTGGATTCCTAAAAAACGTAGTAATTAATAACCGTGCTTTTAATTGTATGTATCATAATTATATATTATGATTATACTAACTAATCTCATAGCTAGGTGTTACCGTTAACTATACCTTTTCACGAATAGGTGAACATTACTACGAGTTGATTGAAAATACAGTAAGCAAATTGAAAACTGCGTTATGCAAATTGAATACCACTGCAAGCAAGCCAAAATCAGCTAGGAGTAAATAAAAAAAATACACGTAACTAAGAAAATACAGCGAGTGAATTGAGAAAAACTGCAAGCTAATCAAAACAACGACAAGAAATCTGAATCGATGAAAAGGAATAATCAAATAATTACAGTTACTGCTTCAATCGGCAGCAAACGTTGAGAGAGAGAGAGAGAGAGAGAGAGAGAGAGAGAGAGAGAGAGAGAGAGAGAGAGAGAGAGAGAGAGAGATTGATTGTGTTGAGCTAATCTACCGTTTGGGGAGAGTCTTCATGTGTTGAAAATCAACAATCAAAATTCTGGAAAGAGAGGGAGAAAGAGATTTAAAAAAATGTTTTCCGTGTGCAACATGGCGATTAATTGTTTTTTTTTCATAATGCATTGACAGAGCTTTGTATCTAGGTTGGAATATAACAGTTTTACCTTAAGCAAATATTTATTGGCAGAAAAATTTTTTTTTGTCTGTTATAATCAATATTCAAGTAAAACAAGTCTTTGTCCGCTCTGCATTGCATCTAAGAGGGCGGATGAGCAAATAAACTCATTTTTATTGATATCAAACTTCCACGCGTATTTAGAAATGTGCAGAATATAAAATAGATGATATATTCATTTCATCATTCTGGGGGTCTCGTGATAGTTTTATAATCAGAGAACAAGACGGACTGCTGCATGGCCAAACCCCCCAATACTGACTTCTATTCGAACTGAGTATGATTACTGCAACTTTTGTATTGTATATATAGTAAGGAAAATAAAAACTAAAACTAAAAGTGTATATTTTTCGTGAAAAATGTATTTATTAGAATAGGATGAGTCTGTGTGTAGCTGTATGGTAAATTTTCCTTTCTGTCCAACACTTGCCAATTCTGCTCAGCCAGTAAGACAGTCTACTGGCAATCAGTTGGTCGTTAGTTTAATCACGGTAGGGGATATCGGTTTACACTTTTAATTGAGAGTTTCAAAACAAGGTAGCCTACCGTAGCGCCACTGCGTGCAAGTTTGTCTCGAACATTGGGTATGGATGTGTGGCTAATCTTCACTGGGAATCTACTTTTTATGTATTTATTCAATCCTCTACCAATACCCGGGGTGACTGGGGTGGAGATGGCAGTCGAATTATTTCCGACCACCCGTTTTTGCTCTCCTTCATTTTACTTGAGCAATTTATTATATTCCACTTCCGGTTTGTTAGACCCACCGAAGCTTCACCAGAGTCCCGTTTATTGCTAAGGCATAGCCTTGCTCACCCTGACCGTTGCCAATCTCTCATGACGCTGAACAAGGGATTTCACTCCCCAGTTTGGATTCAGAGTTGTTCTAATCCAAGACTGATTGCCAACCAAGGCCGAAGAGCTCAGTTTCTTGTTATTTCCGCTTGGTCTTGTGAGTGCAAAGCGGGAAGAAGAGAAAAAACTTATACCTTTCTCAAGGGCACTACTACCTCAACCGTTGTTTGAACTCGAGTTGCCGATTCGATTTTTTTTTTTACTGCTGACCAAAACAAGTGAATAAAGTGAGCCTTATGGTGAATTAACGAGTTGGAGGCTGCTCTAGTAGACAATAACTTAGTTTTGCCAACTCCAATTTAATTCTTTCAGCCATAGATGCTAGTGATAAAATCGGCTAAATCTGCGTCACCTTCGGCTAATTTTATGGCTAAAAATGTTAAACTCATTTAAAACCCGCTTATCAAATAAAATAACTGTATACTAAGACACCAGAACAAGTTATTAGTAGCAATTGTACATTTGCTTTTATTTAACTTACTAGATTCGTAAAAAAAAAAATAGTGCTTGACTACAAAAATATTCTCAAAGCAGAAGTTTTGACTAAATTTCAGTTTATCGATAGTATAGAAGAAATATATTTCCTTTGTAGTTTGTTTTTATTTGACTGATCCCGAAACTTTTATAGCGGAAGCAATTGAATTGGTTTAAAGTTGTTGAATCATACTTCGAATTTGGGGGGCTTGAACTGGTTCAAAAATTGCTCGAATCAGCCAAATGTATTTCATTCTCGGCTAGTTTTATGGCTAAAAATATCAAATAGTTACCCAGGTAGGAAGTTGGTGAGTCAGTATTCCGTATCAAGAGAAAAGCAGCATACTAAATATTTGTCCTTTAGCAGGACTTGAAAGCTGACCTCTGGCTTGGTGAAAGCAACTGCAACTATCTTAGCTACCGAGCCGGTTCTTGATATTCACTAACGAGACCAAATTGAAGAAATAGTAGGCAAAGGAAGATTGTGTGTGCGTAGATCTTCTAAATGAGAAAGGCATGACTACTAGAACTATCAGAACTGTGGCTTAGTCTAATTGTTGCTGACACGAAAAACGGGATCGGTGGACCGAGTTCAGCAAGCGAGGATGTACACATCACATCAATGCTCCCGGGAAAGGCATGAACCCACTCCTCTCCTCACTTATAGATAAATAGCGGTACAATTGAGTCCTTTTGTCCGTTGCGAGTCGTGATGTCCAGCGGCTTGTTGGACATTCTTGCAACATGACCATTGCCATCTGAGTTTTCTAATGGATTCCAAGATATGCACGGTGCTGTCTTGTGATCTATCCATGTTTTGCTGAGCATCATAGCTGGTCCCAATGCAGGATAAAGAGGGAGGGTGACGAGTGGGGCAGGCAATTCCATTCAGTAAAGAGGAAAAAATCTATTTGCTACTTGGACAGGAGTAGAGTAATTGCAGCTCCACGAGGAATCTGTAAGGATGAATTTACTCGAAAATCATTAAAATCTTTTCGAAATCCCGGCCTTTCACCTGGGCTCGAACATCGACGAATGGCGCTGTTTCGGAACATAACTTGCTGCTCTATAGCAACAGGTTGACCGAAAACTTTTCAAGCAAAGATCCAATGAGGTCACTCCGTAGAAACTATCATGTGACCAAAGTCTTTTGGCAGCATAGCATGGTGATAAATCTAAAAAAAAATGGAAAAAAGGAGAGGTATCACTAAAAAGAAATCGAATAAAAAGAAATTAAGTACACGAATCAAGGATCAATTAATCATAAACTTACGTTTTCAGATTGAAACCGCTGCTAAAAACAGGAGTTTAAACGAAAAAAACTGTTTTTTTGTGGACATAATAAAGACTAAATGTAGAAAATCTCAGCCGTCTAAGTCAATTAGTACGATATGTCCACATGATACACACCTTCATACCTACATCGCCATCCAGCCAACCAACCAGTCGGATCAACTGGAGAGACTAAATTTTGACAGTTTTGCTTGATATTTTCTGATACATATTTTTCAAATTATTCATATCTTGCGCATTCTACAATTTTATTTGGTTGTAATTCTGTTATCATTGGTGTCTCAAGGGGAAAAACGTGTTATGACTGTTTTGTTTATTTTTCATTGTTTCTCTTTCTTTCGTTTGAATTTCCAGCATCTTATCTGCCACTGATATTTTTCTTCGGGAATCCTTTTGTTCCGTCTCATTGCAAGACTCACGATGAAAATCGCCATGACTTTTAAAAGTTTCAATCTTTAAAATATGATTATTTTCTTCTTCTTCTTCTTCTTCTTCTTCTTCTTCTTCTTCTTCTTCTTCTTCTTCTTCTTCTTCTTTTTCTTCTTCTTTTTCTTCTTCTTCTTCTTCTTTATTTATCGTGAAAATTGTTTACATGTTCTGAAGCTCTGCGATTGTACATCATATTAGCCTCAACGTCGTTTTCGCGCATTGTTCTATATATATGGTCTTTATATATATATATATATATATATATATACACACACACGCACACACACATATATATATACATATGTATGTGTGTGTATATACATATATATGTATATACATATATATTTATATATATATATTTATATATATATACACACATACACACACACATATATACATATGTATGTGTGTGTATATACATATATATATATATATATATATTCCTACCTATATCTATAAGCGAATAAAGGGAAGGAGACAGGACAAAATAAAAACAAAATAAAAACTTTCAGGCAACTTCCACCTCAAAAAGAACAGTTTTATATTTTCAATTTTAGGCTTTATCTTCTGATTGATAATCCTACTTTAAAAACTACAAAAAACAAAAAACGCCCAGAAAACGCACACCAATACCAACGCAATACTTCATTGGACAACCAAATGCTAAATCTATCAATTTACGGCTACCATGCCTTATCAATTCTTCCTAAAGCCATGGTTTACCCTCCAACAATATCATGACTTTTGCAGTTATTTTGCAGACATCAGTGGATAATTGAAAGTATTGAAAAAGGGAAAGAAAATATATTCCTCCATCGAAAATGAAATTCCTGCTTCTGTCCACCAATTTAACCAATTCTCACTTAACCCTATAGTCTACGGTTCCACAGAAAAAAAATCATTGACATTCATTGAAAACTATTGACATGAAGACTGGTAGACAGACTTACACGAATGAATACATATACCTCTTCAAACTTTATCAGTGAAATATCCCCTTTTTCAGAGTGATTTTGTTCTGCCGGTTCCATTCCTGATTTTAAACTTCTTGCTCCCACTGCCATCTATCTATCAATCTATCAATCTATCTATCTATCTATCTATCTCAATTTGTTAATATCTATCTATCTATCTATCTATCTATCTAAATTTGTTCACATCTTGACCTGACATCAATCCATCCACCCATCCGTCCATCTATCTATCTATCTATCCATCTCAATTTGTTAATATCTATCTATCTATCTATCTATCTATCCATCTAAATTTGTTCACATCTTGACCTGACATCAATCCATCCATCCATCCATCCATCCATCCATCTATCTATATATCTATCTATCTATCTATCTATCTCAATTTGTTAATATCTATCTATCTATCTATCTAAATTTGTTCACATCTTGACCTGACATCAATCCACCCTTCCACCTATCTATCTATCTATCTATCTATCTATCTATCTATCTATCTATCTATCTATCTATCTCAATCAGTTTCAATCTATCAATACATTGCACAACTGTAGCCACGGAAGATGGTGTAGTGTTCTATCCCTCCCTTTTATTTTTATATATATGCATGTGTTTGTTTGTTTGTTTGTTCCAGCGTACTAACCATACCATTCTGACTAGAGACTTGAAAATTTGTATCACTGCTCCATGAAAGCCCTTCTAAAGATATTTTTTTATTTTGGAGGAAAAAGGGGCATTTTTTTTCACCTTTTTGGGGCATTATTCTGACGGGCCTAAAATTATCATCTAGATTCTCCAGAATCCAGATTTCTTATATATTATCTTTAATATATTTCCGCTGTTTCCTCAGCAGATTTTTTTTTCAGGCAATATTTATTCTTCGATGGGATTCTTTTAAATGACTACAGTTGTTCAATTATTGACTGTGTGTATATATTCTCATCTCCCCATCTTTGAACGTACCTCTGATTTCACAATACAAACCAGTAAGCATCACTATCGCGTAAAGCAAAAGCGACAATAGAGTGCGTTTTTCAATTTTTCCCCCCATACAGCCATTGACTCAACGTTCATCCGCAGTTGGCTGTCTTCTTTTTTTGAGTGTCCCCACAAAGAAATCTTTTGAGATCTTCTGTTTGGCAAATGCCGAATCGCTTTCCTATTTCCTCGACTTAAAGCACATTTTCTGCCTAGCAAGTCGATCTTGTTTTCTCAATAATCGACAGAATTCGAAACCATCTCATCCCCAGACGAAAAAAAAAAAACAAAGAAAAAAACATTTTACTGGTATTATAGAAGACGCAGACGAGAGAAACTATGGCTTTGAAATAACTTAAATGCTTCATGTTCCATCGAACCCCTTTTGTTTTATTTTGTGCTACCGCCTAATGGAAAAAAAAGTTTGTTTTTTTCAATGCATAATCACGGTGATCCTCAACGATCACCGTGGCTGAGTGGTAGAGTGCTTACCACCAGCTCTGTAGGTCATGATTTCAATTCGAGACCGGGTCATGCCAGAGATTTTCAAAATGGTATTTGAATGCATCTGTGCTAAGCATTCAGCATAAAGAGTAGGAATGATGAACCCCTAACGACAATGTAGTAGAGATCGGCTACGGTTGCAACAAGGTTTTATTCCCTTCAATCAAAAACATGCTAGAGTTATGACAGGGATGGAGACAGTTGCAACATCCGACTGCTTCCATTCGAATACATACGGTGAACAGTGCGTCATACGTAATAATCTTTAAATGGTTCGGTCAATTAGTAAATCATCATCATCATCATCATCATTATCATCATCAGTCTTTCAGCATCCGTCGTTGGACGTAGACCCTCCCCAGGATTTGCCACACTTCTCTATCATGGGCGTCGCGGAGCCAGTAATTTCTGAAGTCAATTAGCAGACGGGTGTAGGTTTATCGCATAGAAATAGTCTGGTATTGTCTAAATAGTCTCTGGATAACTGAGTGGCATGCAAAAAAAAGACTTGCAACTGCCCCAGTCCCCTCAACAGTGGCGGGAAAACCCGATTAAAAGTTCGCTACGCAAAGCATATTCAGAAAGTTCTGAGTCCAACGTACTTAATGACATGACAACAGGGAGAGCATCCTTTTTACTTTATTTTTCGATCAATACTTTCAATTTCTTACTAAGTCACAAACACTTTTCGCATTATTTGCACAGCTTTCCCATACCATATTGATTGAACTCTTTGTCCTGCTCAGCCAACCGCTTTTCTTTAGCAGACTGTAGTTCCCCATCGCAACAGAAAGGTCTGCCGTTCAAAATGGTGCTTTAAATTTTGGAAAGAGGTGAAAATCACAGGGAGCAAGATCTGGTGTATAGGCCAAGATGAAAGAGCTGTTCAAAGTCACATTCACGAATGGCGGTCTTTGACATCCGAGCCGTGCGAGCTGGTGCATTGCCTTCAAGAAACACGACACTAGCGCGCAATATATCACAGGCAATCTAAATATTCAAATTTTGTGAAAACAATGTATATATATATATATATATATATATATATATATATATATATATATATATATATATACAGGCTTGGTCAGTCATTAAATAGGAACCACCATGTTACATTTGACCTTTTGTTGGATATCTTGATGGGGTTATCAATTCAAAAATTGGAAAAAAGGTCTGATCAATTTATGTTACTTCTCTTGCCTTTTGCTAGGAAGTGATCACTAAAATAATCCTGAGGGAATTTTCAAATAATGGGAATAACTAAGGTGTCAATGGAGCATAAACTTACATTGCAAATTGAACTCCTCACGCTGAAACAGATATTTAAAGACGGATATAAAAAAAGAAGGGTTTTCCAGACATGATGAATAGTTTGAATTTTTAGGCCTTTAGAACCATTAGTGTGACCCGCAAGCGTGGTACATGGTTAGCTAGATAGCGTGACCGACTTGAAAACAGAAGAAACCTCCGTTGACAGTTTTGGTTGACGGTTTCTAATGGACAGTCAAATAAAACAATTCTAGGTATCGCTGTCGCAGGGATCATAACCAGGCTCAAAACTGTTGGAACACTCTCGTACTTCTTGGGGTTGATTGATATTGAAGAATTTGGTTTCATATGGCACAAGACAAAGTTTTTAGAATACCCAGTAAATAACTAACGATTAGTGGCTTACAGAATCAGTTTATGGACTTTTTCGTTAATCATCGAACCAAAGTCAATAATTTTAGAATACTGAAACCTAACATTTGCGTCATCCACAGACAGCTGTTCCGTTGTATTATAACTCTTCAGTGTGGCTCTAGACTATCCATTATCCCTTCTAGAACCATGAGATAGGATCGAAACTTTTTATTTAGGCCCTGACATTTTACTCCTACCCTTATATATATATATATATATATATATATATATATATATATGTATATATATATATATATATATATATATATATATATATATATATATATATATATATATATATATATATATATATATCTCCAAGTATTCCAACCTTTCTTTCGAGCTGTTTGCCTTGTATATCCTGTTAGATGGGTTCCAGATCAGTCACGTTGATTTTTCCGTCGAAGAAGCTAATGCTGACAGAATTTTGAAATGAAAAAAGATTAAATATATTAAATATAGAATGGAGCATTCGGGAGCTTTTCGTTAGCCACTCACCATCAGACCAGAACATCTAAAACAAGTGGGAACTGATATGTCATGTTTATTCAGTTGGTCATCTCCAGCGTTTCGATTAGGGTTGGAGGTTTCTTTTACTAGCTAAGACAAGAAAAAAAAAAAAAAAAAAAAGACCCTGAATTCTGGGTCTTCTTAGGCAAGGAAAGGAAAAGACGACATTTTTTTTAATCATCCGGCTTCTGTACTTCAAAATCATAGACGATAGCATCGGGTTTTGAATGATGAGAAAAACTCGTTTTCCTCTTCACTGTACAACGAAAGCAAATAACAGTTAGATAGTCAGATAGACAGACAGATAGATAGACGGATAAATATACAGAAACAGATCTAGATATGCAAAAAGTTTTTTTTTGAACGATTGAACTTCTCCTTGTTTGCATTGTTAATGCGACGTTTCGAACGACCCATTCTACGGCTTTCTCCAGACCTACTGAGAAAACCCGATTGTGATGGTAATTAACAGATTTTGTCCTCCAATGGTAGCAATGCGTGGTGGACTCAATTTAATAAGCAAATGGAAACTGAGAAAAAAAAATCAATGAAGCAGCGAACATCAACATGTCGGCGGAGTGTATAGGTCAGGTAAGTGCTTGGTTTGACCTGATGTGGTTTCCACTACTCAACAGGGACATCTTATTGAAATCCAGGCCTAACAAGGAAAGAAAAAGATATCACTCGAAATCAACATTATATGCGTTGCTACCACTGGAGAAAAATTCTGTTTGCCAACAACATGTTCGAATGATACACCCGAAGAAGGCCGTACAGCGAATCGGCTGGAATATTACGTTAACGATACAAACAACTAGGAGTTCAATCGTTGGGAAAATCTTTGAATGTTAATGATCTTCCTCGAAACTATAGACAGTAGCCAGATGTAGATATAAGAAAAAATATGGGTTTGCTTTGTGGTTGAAGTAGTCGCGTCTTCCCCACCGTCACTAATATTTCGATTTCGATATTTCAGTCTAGCAACTTTGCTAGACTAAGCCGATCCGCGTTAATCTATAGATGAGAGGAATAATAGGTAAATAGCGACATATGTAGGCATTAATCTCTCCTCATCTAGAAATACACGCATTTAATGGTTGGCAGATAATATCGATCGAGCCTGAGGTATATCTATATATACTACCTGGGGTACTCAGTGTCGCCCGGAGGGAAAAAAACTTTAAATACAACAACACAAGAAGGCAAGTGATATTTTATAGAGATTTTATAAAATTATAACGTCGGGTATAAAGGGGGTTAATTTGGTGAAAAAATTACTTGTCTTCTTTAGATCTGAATATACTAAAATTAATAAAAATCAAATTGTCTTCCTTAGATATGAATATTTCAAGAGTGACTTGAGCCCACATTAATCTTCAGAGGTCACCAGAGGGTATATATATATATATATATATATATATATATATATATATATATATATATATATATATATATATATACTTGGAGAGACAGAGAGAGAGAGAGAGAGAGAGAAGGTGACAAAGTGATATTCAGTCAACTTTATGGCTCCTAAATTCTCCTGAGCATATTGTGTTTTGCGAGAGGAAAAGAAAAACTGAAATTGAACAGATTAATTGCAAATGTTTCAAATTGATCGTTAAAAGGTTACTCAGAACATCGACATAAAAAAAAGATTCTGTCTCGAAGAAAATAAGACAAAAGATATTATTAATTAGCATTAATAGTCTTTTTCATTGTCACCAACACCGAATGACACGTAATTCATATCGACTGCAACTCCAGACACTTTCCGGTATCAGTGCCACTAATATGTGATCCAGTATTTCCCGCTCTCAGTCGATTCATAGCCTGTTAGCACAGCAATTGACAAAAGAGTAAAAAGGGAAAAAAATTCGGTGAAAGTTTTGGTTGTCGGTCTCTAATTATAAAGAATGAGACGGAAGACAGCTTACCTATATAAGATGAAAAAACTAAATAACAAATTTTTGTTTTTAAGGTTAGATTGTGTTACTTGGGGATTACTTGGGTTTTCATTTACAAAATTTCCTTATCTTGATGTTGCTTGAAAGACAAAACAAATTGTGGCTTGTCTTCGTCTTAACCTCCCTTGACCCTTTCCCAGGATCTGCGCTTGCGTGATGATATCGTTAGCATCTGCAGACATTTCCCGGAATCAAAGCGTGGATGTGTTGACACTTGTGTACCGCATCCTGACTTTTAAAAACCTGTGTTTGGCGTCTCTTGTGTTCCTCTCGTGTAAACAGCACTGATGGATCGATATGACTTTTCCGTGGTAAAGGCTGGCATTTTAGTTGGCAACAAATATAAAAGACGATGATGTCTGCTTCAAATTGATTAATCGATCCAGTTGGTCCAGACTTTTATAGCATTACGTGATTGTTTCCACCTCTTCGCCTCGATTGTTTCGCTG
Organism: Thysanoteuthis rhombus; assembly: GCA_963457665.1. Taxonomy (NCBI): domain Eukaryota; kingdom Metazoa; phylum Mollusca; class Cephalopoda; order Oegopsida; family Thysanoteuthidae; genus Thysanoteuthis; species Thysanoteuthis major. The sequence goes on from OY735207.1 coordinate 55,889,424, forward strand.
TAATGTGTTTTGCTTTTTTTTGTTTTTTGTTTTGTTTTGTTTTAATGTCACTTGTTCATCGGGTGTGCTCTTAAGGAGAGGCCATATTTCACGTGGCATTTTATTGATATTTACCATGCTTTGTAAAGGCATAAATTATTCTGTTTATAGGATCTTAGGATATTTTTTTTAAATAATAAAACTTCAGTTCAAGTCGACTTTATTTCCCTACCGTAACAAAGAACAATCTGCGCCAGATTTAGGGGCGTGAACTCTTCAGCGCCTGTCTTTCCTGTTGCGTAAAATCCAAACGAATACCCCTACCGTGATTTGAAATCACGACCAACTTATTGGTAGGCGTATCTCTTACCTACAGTGCTGAATTGACAAATCTTACAAATCTACCAAAATCTATACCAGAAATACATTCGCAAGGGTTTATTTTATTTTAATAAATACATACATTTATGAAATTAACATTTCCCAACCGTGATTCAAAACCAAGGTCGATGCTGCTTAACTTCGGTGATCGTAATAGAACCGGAGTAGCCAATGAGATTTGGTCATAACACTGAAAGAAAAAAAGTCTACTTTTATCGAGCGTGCTCTCAAGAAGAGCCCACATTTCATTTAGCATTCTATCGATATTTACTAAGCTTTAAATAGTCTCACACATGCCAGAATTTAGTCGTGCACTCAGTGAGGTTGGAACTCAGTACACTTGCGAAAAGCTGCGAGTATAGTTAGCTCTTCATCGAACTATCACAGTCTCCTTATGGATATTTGCGACAGGTAATCTTTCCGTTTACAAATCTGCAATGCTATAAAAGTCGGAAGAAAAGTCGATTAATCAATTTAAAGCGCACCTTGTCTCTAAAGGCGTGGATCGAGCAACGAACAATTGATTAGAAAAAAAAATCCGGATAAATTGCATAGATAAAAAAACCCCAACTGACCCCAAGTAAATATAATCTTAAGAACATTGATGTTCGAATTTCTTTTTCACGTATTTCTTTGACAAAATAAATATTTCCATTTGGACTCTCCCGACCCAACAAAAATCCTGGATCCGCCCGGCTCTATAATCACTGACTGCATTTTTGATATAAGAAAAACGTTCAGTGAAGAGTTGCCTCCCATTAATTCGATGAGGATTGTTTTGTAGATTGTTGTTCTTGTTATTATAGTCGCAGTGGAAAACTCGAGCCTCCGATTTTGAAAAGAAATACAAGTGTGGCTGCCGTAGAGTCAAACTCCAATCTAACTTCTATTCTGTGTTACAATGATTACTGCAAATTTTGTATTGTACATAGGATGAGTAAATTTTTGTTTTTTTAAAAATATATTTATCAGAATTGAATAAGCCCTTGCGTATATGTATGATAGATTTTGGCTAATATCTGAGACTTGTCAATTTACCATAATCAGTAAGACACCCTCCTTGCAATCATTTGGACGTGATTTCAAACCACCGTAGGGTAATCTGGATTTTATATATCGGTTTACACTTCTCATTTCGGTGGGGGTTGTTCTTATTCTTATCACGGTAGCATAAAATAAAGTCAACTCCAGTCTTGGAGTTGAATAAAAACATGGGTTCACACGTTATGCTAGTTTGAATCAATATCCAAGCACAAGTTAAAGAGCCAGAATTTATTCTTCTGTAGTCGTGAGTGCGTGGGTGAGTTGGTGAACGTAAAAGAAAAAGACGGATTCAGTCGAGAAATATGAAAACAAGATGGAAGGAAAGAGGTAAATCTTTTTTAATGTTCATCAGGCAGACTTACTGGTTATGTTCAACGTCTGAGCCAATACTCGTCTCTCTTTTCTTGTCTACAGCTCTTTTTTTTTTCTCTCAGCTCTTTCTGTCAATTTTAAATAGGCTTGACTTATCTTCCAAGACCGTTTCTTTATTGCTGGCATATATACAAGTAATTATGGGAAACCAAATAGGTTTATTTTTTCTGTTTCTTCAACGTTTGGTCCTAAAAAAAATAATTGGTGAGTGATATTGGTCTGATCACACCTCTCCTTTATTTTGACGTTTCAATTTAGAGAGAATCCAGAGACTTTTCAATTGAATTAAAAGACAAATTTGTTACAAACAATGAAAAGAAAGAATAGCCCAAGAGAAAACTAGCATCAACATCACACGACGGAACAGGTGAAAATAAATAATTTTTCTTCTGTGTTGTTTCACTCATCATAGTGCTTGTCTTGCCAACTTCCAGAACAAATTGTTGATAAAAATCGTACACTTACAAGATTTTCGGGTGAACCATCCTCACCTTCCTCTTCCTGCTTCTACTTACCATAACTAATAATGCCAGTACTGCATTTAGAATCCCTTTGGGATAGGAAAACACAGATATGGGCGTAAGGATGGTTGATACATCGTTGAACCTATATGTTCTTACTTAAAAAACACCGATTATGTATGCTTTTTTTTTTTTTTAAAGATAAAGACGTTTCCCCTTCTTTATCAAAATTTGTAATTCTACTCTAAACGATGAATCACACAATCATACAATGAAGGAGTGAGAACTGCTGCATAGTTACCGGGACGATGTTTTCTTGGGCGTTGTTGACCGAAGGTGACCATGGGTGAGCAATGTTGATATGAAAGAAGTTCCTCTCCCCTAGTTCTAAAGGCTTCCTAAGAAGAGAATGGCTCAGTACGTTTAGAGATCAAGATAGTTACAAGAGATGCCTCTCCAGCTGGTTATAGTATCTAGTATTCCCAGACGATAACCCGTTTAAGTACTGACCTGGCTACAGTTAAGACTGTTTTCAAGGACAAAAAGGGCCTTATCTGATACGCAGGAATTGAACAAATGGGAAGATTATGTTGCCGTGTTAACGCGGGAAAATAAAAGGGTTCAAAACGCTTGGATATCAGCATGACTGAAAAGTATACTTCCCCGGCTGGTATTTACAGACGGTCACCCATCCTGGCTCGACATTGCTTAACCATAGTTGGATACACCGGTTCTAGTAAGATCATCGAAGTAAAAGAAATCTGAAAGCTATCAAAAAATGCATCCGTCCGATTAGTCGGGGAATTATGAGAAAAAAGCTTTCATCTAAGAGCAGCTTATATGACAGTGTTTGTCGAAATCAATCTTTCCGCCAGCAAACTTTTAAAGACAGTTTTTTTTGGATAAGTCTGCACATCTCTATGAGATGCTTTTTGATCTGTCGGTCGGTCGCTCGGTCGGTCGGTCGGTCGGTCGGTGTCTGTTATGTTAAACAACGGAAAGAGAAGAAGGAGGGCTTTATGTATTTTATTTACCAGCTGTTATTATGTCATAAGAGGTGTGATGTCATTACGTTTTTTCAAACTGTTGCCAATGGTCATCTTTTTACCAGCTTCTAACGATGTTATAACATCATTCTTGTAGTTAAAAAGGCCAAAATGACTCCAAAGTTTTAAAAAAATGGCCATTTAAGATTTCTATTGAAGACTATGCTTGCAGAATAATTCATTTTATGATATTTTGCAATTATGAGAATCAGTTGATTCAAAGAAAGATCATTTACTCTTGTTACTCCTCCTCCTCCTCCTCCTCATACAACTACTACTACTACTACTTATGGTGGATGCAACGTTGAACTTGGGGTTCTATTTTTTTCTCTCTACGGAACTGCACAGCGACTTCAATGTGCTTGCAAAACAGCTCATATCCGATCAGGCATGGACTGTACAAGACCTTTAAATCTATTTCCTTTCGGATCTAGTACCAGGATGTTATCAGCAGTCACATCAAATGCCTCATATCACGTGGTAGTGCTTCTACCGAGAGTGCATGTTGGTGAAAAAAAAAAAAAATCCCACCAGGGCTAAATGGGATTGAGATCCGTAGAGTTCCCGCACTACTATATTCCAAGTATCTGAATACGAAACAATGTTTCACCGTTACTGAATTCTGATAAGAAAATACCTTTACCCGCTGAGAAAAAAAAATCCGTTCCAAATGAATGTCGAGAAAATCAAAATCATGAATATTTCAAAAATCTCAGAAATGAACCAATTCAGACTGAAATCTGATAAGAATAAACAAATATTTTGCGGAGAAATTTATAGCGATTGGATAGTCACTCCGATAATAATCCCCTTTTTAATTGTATGCTAGACTTTAATGATAAAATTATGAGGTCGACATTAATTAGAGCCGCCATGTTTGCAATTCATTACAATTGGCTACAGACCATCATACTTGCCAGAACAATCGAATGTGATTCTTTGTAGGAAACTTACTAAAAAAAAGAAGCAGTTAATAGAAATTCCTCTTTCTCTTACTAATGCTGCAGTCTGCTGAGAAAAGCAGGTGCGTCCATAAAATGTGAAACTGAGAAAAACGGCAAAACTATATTTCTGGCAGCCTTCAAGAACTATACATGCTTCGATTCATCAAGCTATGACAATTAGTTGAGAATCAGCTCAATGATATCAGAAAACACCTATTTAGGGGTTCCAATCGGCCTAAGTTGGATTTACTTAGAATTCTGAAATCAGGTGAGTCCTCATTCTAAGCAAAATCAATATTTCGACAGCAAGAAGACATTTGACAAAATAACAATAGATGGATTAAATAGAATACGTTTAGAGAGCAAACGCCCCTGTAACACCATGGTCATGGAGGAGGTAATTCTGCATGGATCTGCTGCAAAATTTTCTCTCTCCTTCCATAGTCTCTAACCCAAACTTTAATGAAGTTTCACCGAAACTCGTAGAGAACTTTTAGCTATAACGGGTAAACAGTCATGAGCGAATACATAAATATGAGGGGAAAAAAAAAAAAATAGAAAAATAGCTCTCAATCGAAAATGTATTCCTAGATCCGTCTAAATTCAATCAATTATAACGCATCCCATTACCCACAATTCCACGAAATTTCAATGAGATGCATGTTGTTTGTTTTGATATCGTGTGGACGGTCGGAATGACGCAACCGATAACATATACGTTTATGATTTCGTCCTAAGAGTAAATAAAGCACTTGAATTATTACATCTTTTGGGTCCTAACTCAATTTTCATAGAATATGGACATCGCTTTTACCATTGCCGGGCAGTACATTGGTTCCTGTCTTTTAAATTAACATGTTCAGTGTTATTTTTCAGTGCTATAGATCTTTTTTGAATGTTTCTTTCGAAAAATTGACTTTGATTAAAACATTTAAATTTATGCACAAAAATATTTCTTTTTTAAAGATTTGTTTGAAATTGAACCAAAAAAAAAATCAACATGTTTAAAAGGAAATATCTTTTTAAAAGTGTTAATAAACAACATTAAATTTATGTCATCTTATTATTAACGAAGATTGCTTTTTCCTCATTCATTCTTCAACTGATCTTCATAGCCTGAAGGAAGTTCCATACATTTGAGAAACATGAAGACGACGATGAATAGAATTTAGAATAAACCTTCAATTCTACTATTTCTGAACCATTTTAAAACAATATAATCAACTCGACATTACAGTCAATAATTGGACAACCGTAGCATCAACATTTGAAGTTAAGTGAAAAAAAATCCATCGAAGGATAAATATGATCAGAAAAAATTCTATTTATGACATCAGTGGCATTTTTCACGGGAAACATCTAAAATAATGTAAAATAATATAGAAACATCGAGATTGTTGAGAATCTGGACGTTATTGATAAAACAGTCAAAACGAAGACTCCAGTTGGTCTAAACATCTTTTTTTTCCTCAAAAAAAAAAAAAATCCTAGAGGAATACTGATGCCAGTTTTCAAGTCTGACGACAAAAAGACATGGCCAGGAATGCTGGAACACAAAAAAATTCATACACATAAATAAATGCAAATATAAATAAGGATAGAATCCTTTGCCACCTTTGGTGGCAACGGTGGTTCAGTGGTTCACATATTTCTGAATGAGCTATGGAATAGCTGTGATAATTCAGAGATGGATCATGATCTTGTAAAAACATAATTAGTTGAGTATGTCACATCTCATATTGATGATATAAAATATAATTTATCAATTCAAAAATATTGTTATGGTTCACGCATTTTTATGATCTTTTAAATGGATAATTAAATAAATAAGTTATGATTTTACTTTTCATATTGTGGCGGTTCACAGATATCTTAATTCGTTTCATCAAAATTCTGAAAATCAAATACGAAAAAAAGGAATATTTTCGTCTTAAAAAAAATACGGTGTTTGCTTGAAATCAGTTTTAATCAAGAGATCTATTTTTGACAAACCTGAAAGTTGAACTTTGCCAAAAGGTAAACACTGAGAGGAATTTATTAAAACCAGTTCAGTGAAAATGGCGTCAACCTTAAGTATCCAATCACAAAGCGACGATGACGGCAAGAAAGTCGCCGCCATTTTTTTTTTCACTTCCTTTCCTTTTTTTTTATTCAACTGATACTGTTCTTCTGCAACAGTCTTTTTCTTGATGTGCCTTGAACTCTAGAAATGTCTAGTCAACTGTCTTCTTCGATCTTGCTAAGTGAATTTTTTTTTATCGGATTACCAACCCCCGCTAGCGTCTCCTTGCTTTTAGCAATCTTATTTGGATCCTTCGCGTCAATTATTTTCTTCTTTTTTTTTTCTCACCCATCACCCATGTCCTTCTCAAGTTACTTAAAAAGATTTGTCAGCAAATTTTCGTATACGCCATTCATTCTGCCAGGGAAGAACCCTGAATTGAACGATTCCAATTTGACACTGTCTATTCGTTCGAGTGGGGATTGATCTTTTTAAAGTGCCTCCTCGATCGATTTCGAATTGTCTGCAGTCGCAAAAAGGTATCGAATCAATGACTAAAGCGATTGCTAGATCGATGTCGCGGATAAAACTCATTCCCAGTAAATACTTGAAGGACGGAAGTATAATTGCTAAATAACACCAGATAAAATTGAACTTTCCTTTCTTATCAAGGTTGCAGTACGAATTTTTCTGGACCAATTTCCGACGCAGATTATGAATTCTGAATTCGTTTCACTTGAGTACAACCTTTTTTCCCCGCGACGGACACGTTCTGTTCTATGTTTTACTATGTATGAAACTATATAAGCGAAGGTTAAATGAGAGGTATTGAATTAAAGTACTACTAAAATGCTCTAACCAAAAGAATTAAAAAAGAGATTTGCAACTTGATAATAATAACAATGCTTTACGTTCACCTCTAGCTTTATCATAATCACCAATTTGTCAAAGAAGATAATTATTTAGTATCAGTTATAAAGCGGTCTCCCTTATCTATTGATTTGCAAATGTGAAAAATGAGAAAAATATCCGGTTTCTTTCTTCTTATATCATGATGCACTAGTTTTCTTTCAACGGGTGACCCAATGGGTCACGGAGTTTCCTCGTGATTTTTGAAAACTGTTGACAACAATAAATCATAGCATCGTTTGAATGGAGAATATACGAGAGAAAAAAACATCTGTCTTACACCCTGGGTTAGATTTCTAATCGATTGAAATCGAATCATTTCTCGGTTTTTGTCTTCTGGTTCGGCCTTTATCATTCGTCAAAATTTTTTTTAAAGTCTTCGAGAAAGAAAAATAATTTCTCGGTTTGTACAATGTAGAGAGTCGGATTTCTTGTGATTCTGTTAGTAGCCTTTCCGGTTGGAACTTAACATTTTCAAAGTTTTCACTAACTAATCAAATCAATAAATTTCCTTAAATTCATCATAGAGCTTCGATCTGCAACATCTTTTTACCTTCCTTTGGTGAATTTTAGATTTACCGATAGCTGTCCACACAACTGCTAATATTAGAAAAGTATACCAAACGTATATACAGGTGTACATCATAAAACTCATATGTACACCACCTTATCTAGGGATTCATACATTTGTAATGAACATCATAATTCTTCTTAAAATCATCTACATCTAATAATAATTCTGGTTAGGTATTCCGTAGTTCTACCCCTCTATTGCTAAGAAAAAGAGTTTTCTGATATTCAGTCAACTTCTATTTATTTCTACGATATATGTGTGGCCTCTCCATCTCTTTTGCTCCATTCTAGTAAAAAAATACATTAGGGTCTACTGATTCTAAACCACGTATAATCTTAAACATTTCTATAAAGTGTCACCTCTCTCTCTCTCTAATTTTTTAACGAAGATAACCCTAATCCTTTCAACCAATCCTCATGATCAATACTTTAAAATTCTGGTATTGATTTAGTTGCTCGTCTCTATACTTAGAAAAAAAAAGAATTTAAACAAAATCTATCTTAAATTACGGTGACCAGGCTATACACAGTTATCGAGGTTCAGGATGGACATAACTCTATAGTTTTCAGCTCAGGAAGAACGTGCTCAATTGTGGAAAGTTCTGTTGACTAAGATAGATTTACAAAGCTTAGCCTAGCCTGACTTAAGGCAAAGCCGATTAGCCAGTAACGAAGAAGAGGAAAACAAAATCTTCACAACAAGATTGATTCATAGTTTGCGTGAGCGAAATGGGGATGGCTCCTCCTAGCCGTAAAAATGAACAAAGGATTATCTCCCCTATGTAAATTGGTGGTATTTACTTTTTCAACAACATAGAATAAAAAACAAATTTATTTCCACACAAGCCATTAGCGTTCATGCTCTTGCCTACTCAATGTGAAAAACGGCGCTCAGATAAAATGGATAAAAACGACTTCATTTCCATACAAACCATTAACTTTTCATAAACTCCATGTTAAAAATGTTAGTTCATATCTATCTATCTATCCATCTCAGTTATTTCTCATCTATCAATTCATCCATCTATCTATTTCTTATCTATCTATCTATCTATCTCCCATCTATCAATTCATCTATCTATCTATCTATCTATCTATCTATCTATCTATCTATCAATCCATCTATTTCAGACATTTCATATCTATCTATCTATCGTCTCCCAAAGGTTGGCGTTTACTATGGATAGGCTTTAGAAGAGTTTTGTTTGCAAATCAATTAATCAAACTTGGAATGAACGAACTGTTTCCAGGGACGGATGCAAGATTTTGAGCCGGGGGAAGAGGTACATTAAATAAACAAAACAACTTTTTTCTTGATTTATCTAATTAAATAATGAATATGATACATTTGCATTTTTTAGTTTAATTCAGAATCATTTGGTATCATTTGTTTTTGTTTTTTAAACTAAGAATATTCTTCATGCAGATATTATTTTTTTTCGATTGCGCTTTACCAGAGCATGGTGGAGATCCAGACCTCTTGGAATTCCCCACCTGAATCCGCTCCTGTTTTTGGATTTATTTACTTTCATGTTTTACGTGCATATGTTCGCAATAGGTTAGAAATTATGGAAACAGCATGCTCTTGTAAGGGACATTTTTGGAATCCGTCTGGTGAGATTTTCCAGAGAGTCTAATCTGTGAATTGCGTTAAATTGTTTAGATACCTGTTTTGTATTTACGTACACTTGAATATGTTTTTGATATCGCTTTGGAGTTAATGTGCAAATATTGTGTATTGCTGAAGATGCCCAAAGATGCAAAAAAAAGAAGAAGGGATAAAGGAATGAGATGCAAGAAAGGATGGTTGAGTTAGGACGGGATTGATTTCAGTGTTTGTTCAGACGAAAGCCGAATGGCTTCTAACGAGTTGATGTGGACGGCGCTGAAGGTAAGCCGACGGACCAACAGAAAATGTTTATTCGACTCGTTTCGCCGATTTCAATTGTCCGATTCGATCTGTTGTCGTAGTTAATCTTCTCTAATGGGAAATGTGATCCGTAGAGCCGGGAGAATTCAGTCTGAAGTGAAGGAGCGGTTTCTGGAGTAATAGAGTGTTTTGATAGGAATTCGTGGACATTTCAAGAGGGGGGAGATGGTAGGTCGCTGTGTCCAGGATTTTTGAGAGAGAGAGAGAGAGAGAGAGAGAGAGAGAGAGAGAGAGAGAGAGAGAGAGAGAGAGAGAGAGAGAGAGAGAGAGAGAAAGGAAGAAGTGCCAGGACGTAATAAATGAATAAATATATATTCATTGTTGATTTTTATTTGCAATTAAAATCAGAACAAAAGGAAGATACACTGTTAGAGGGAGAGCGTTATTGTTATTGAGAGTATAAAAAGAAAGCATTATAGAAACGTGTTTTATTTAATCATTTTTCCTTTTGATCCTAAAATGTAAACCATGCGAAGCCATAGAAGGAAAGTGCATGAAATAAGCTGTTCAAAACACATGGACTTATTAATGTATTATACGCACTTTTTCTAGATCTTGAAACCTTAAACTTGAGGATGTGTATTATACACGGAAACTAGATGTGACCCCTTTTCCCCGGCAACATTCAGGATGGCAGAACCGAAAACAAATTATATCTAGGGTCCATGCTAATTAATGTGTAGCATTTTATCACCAACTGAATTCTGGAATTCATTTTAGTCTGGTTTTCTGCAACCCTTTTCAAAACATAGTATCATCATCATCATCATCATCATCATCATCATCATCGTCGTCGTTGTTGTTGTCGTCGTCGTCGTCATCGTCGCCCTTTCAGTGTCCGTCGTTGGACATAGACCTTCCCAAAGATTCACCAGAACTAGCTATCATGAGCGTTGCGGGGCCAATATTTTTTGACTCGGTCAGGACATTTCATATTTTGCCGGTCTCTATTTCGCATATGTTCTGTGGGGATCCATCTTGCAAGTCGTGATGTCCAGCAGTTGTCTGATATTCTTGCAGTATGACCAGCCCACTGGCATTTGAGTTTTTAATGGATTCTTTGATATTCCTAACTCTTGTTATCTCCTTTAATATACTGCATTGCTTTGTGATCTCTTCATGTCATGTTAAGCTTGATTCTCTCATGTGCACGTTGCATGGTCACTCTCTTGGTTTTGATCCTTTATGTGAAATCTCATTTTAAGTCGATACTATCCGGTTAAAAAGTCGAAAGAAGGTTAAACTTGGAAAATCAACGCGTCTTATATACGATAGGTGTTTTCGCAGGGTTTCATATTTCATAACTATGAGAGCGTGTTATATACTCGTGTGTATTTACAGGAATATTTACAATAGTCTAGAAAGTTCTTGAAAGGCCACATGATAAAGATTTTTAAAAAATACCAATAAAAAAGAGTGAAAGTATTCCACTGTTTTCGCATCGGGTTAGTAAACAGTTAAGATATTGTTGAAATAGTTCCAGATTGAAGAATGTGCCCAGAAAACTTGCTGCTGTGGCAGAAAAATGGATTGCAGATTAACGAATAGCCATCGCTAAGAGACAATCGAGCTTTTGAAGCTGAAAGACTGACAAAGAACACTTAAAGAATGACATTACCAGTAAAAAAAAAAGTCGGCAGCCAAAGTACTTACTTTACTTATCTACTTGAGTTCCATTAGTCGTCGTTGGCTTATTCCTCGCTAGTGAAGATCAGGGGAAGACACTCCACCCGCCTGTGCTACTTTTTTTTTTTCAAGAGGAAATCAGCTCGCACACACCGAGTCCACCCCGTAGGCTTGGTACCCTTCCTCAGTAGCTCGGCTCGCCGAACCAGTCAAGCTAACTGCCAAACTATAGTTATATTTTCTCAGAATAGTTTTTCTCAGATAGACTGCCTTACGAAGCTGGAGGTCCCCATCTAGCCTACAATTTCACGTGAAGCTAGAAGCAAGGAAGCACTTTCATGCCTTTGCCAAGGGAATTAGTGCAAAGAGATCACAAACTAATTCAGCCGGAATTTGAAAAAGAGAGATATACAACTTATGCCCCTCCCGATTGTCACTCATAGAGCTGGAACATAAAACCTAACCAAAAGACTCACCTTCAAACTGAGAACCGTGCAAGGTGCTCAAGGGAGATTCATGCTCAACATAACATGAAGAGATCACAAGACAGCACGATATATTAGAGAGAAAACAGTTCGAGATATCATGAAATCCATTGGAAAATGTAAATGGCAATGGGCTGATCATATATCGAGAATGGCAGAAAACCAGCGGACATTACGACTCATCACGACTTTATGTAGATCCCAAGAGATCACATGCAAAATCGGGAATGATACAATATAGGGTGGCCTGACAAACTTGATAAGTTCAGAAAGTACTGGCCCCGTGACGCCCACGATAGAGAGGTGTGGCGAATCCTGGGGGGGGGCACTGCTGATGAAGTTTAGTGTTTCACAAGCTTTTTGGGGGACTACAGCCCCCTTTTAAAGCATATATTTTATGTGTCTCTCCGAAAGAGTTGGTCGAAAATACATTGAAAATAAAATTTGCATCCATTGTCCATTTGCCTCTCTCCCCCTTTCTTGTCTCCCTATACCTCCTACTCTACCTTACCTTCCAACGCCCCTTGCCCTCCATGCCACCCCCCATATTTTTCCTTTAATTTCAAATACCCCCTACAACCCCTTGCCTTCTAATTCTGTATCCCCCCACCCTGCTTGAGCTTTCCAGTGTCCCTAATGGGGTGGTAGCAAAGCACGGGAGGCATTTTCATTGAATTTGAAAAAATGCTATACCGAGTCGACGATATTTACTTCTTTTTTGTCAAAAAATTCGATTACATAAACTTTTGATTGTAAAAAAGTTGTTGCTTCACATTCTTGTTTTGATTAAATAAAACTGAACGGATCATAACTCCGTATTTATTTATTTCTTGTAAAAATGTTGAAACTCTTGCTCATTAAGCTTAGTCCAATGTAAAACCAAAATAGACATTGTGCCAAGCCGTCGGGTAAAAAGGTACTAAGCTAGTCTGGCTGACAGTTACTGCTGCGTAGTGAGTTCGATTCTCAACGAATGCAAGTGTCTGACAAAGCTAAGCATAGTAAATACATTGGGGCATAACGCTGTCGAGCAGAATGATGCTGATGTTGATCCTCACTCGGTACTCAACACTCCTGACGGACTAAGCTTTGTAGATATTTAACGTGTTACACCGTTGAGCAATGGTTACTTATTCTCAGAGACTGCTGTGGTGAGTTCAATCCACACTGGATTCCTCAAATCGAATCAGAGTGAGCCAAGTCTAATAGATACCCATGGCCCAAATAGAAAGAATTCTGGTTAGGAAGACTGTGTCACGCCAACTACGTGCTTCCTTTGAAATCATCTCTCGAAATTTGAACAACGATACCCAACTATCATGGCCTTGTGCAAAATTAAAATAGACTTAGTAACAATTTATTAACAAACCTGGCTGCTGCAGGGTCGAAATCCACCCTTTCTTCTATTCTGACTGTATATGATAACTGCAACTTTTGTACATAAATTTATAAATTCTTTATTTCAGTAGTAAAGCCCTGAGTATCTGTAAGATAAGTATTGTAGATATGTATGACATATCAATTTAGTTCAGTCGGTAAGACATCAACCCACCAATCAGATGGTTGTGATTTAAAATCATGGCAGGGGAATGTTAATTTTTTAAATATAAATGTTCTTATTTATTAGAATTAAATAAACCCTAGCATATTTCTAATATAACATTTGTTGGATATGTAAGACTTGTCAATTTAGCTCAGTGGGAATATTGATTTTCACTCCAACAAATTTGGTGAGGTTTGTTCTTATTGTTATTGTTCTTATTACTGTAAAAAAAAAGTCAACTCCAGGTTTGGACTGGAGTTTGACATCAATGTCAAATACAATGAAGTGGAGATATGACGGATGTATTGCGTCATTATTCCTAGTGGAGAGGGCCTTGAAAAATGGGCACTTATAATTCTGCCTTTTACTCCGAGCTTTGACCAGTGGCACCGTTGGAAGATACATATTTTAGCCATTAGAGTAAGCTTCTTTCATAATCTTTTAGTATAAAAGCCGTAGTCACTTTTTTCGTCAGACGGTTGCATCCTGTCATGCTAAAACAAGCAAAAAATGGCAAAGCAAAGCTCCACTGTGTCTGTGAATTTGCGTCTTCATTACTCTTACCACTACTGCTGCTGTTGATAATATCTCAGTAGTAGTACGAACAGCAATTCCACTATGCATACACATTTCTGATTTCCCATGTTTTTTCCCTCATATCTAAAAAGAAATTCGTCTTCACCAAATTCTGTTGCCGTGTTGTTTTGAGATTATTAAAAAAAAAAAACTGAAAATATTTTATATTATATATTTCATGTTATAGTAAATTGACAGAGAAGCAAATTTTGTCCAAAGTGTACGTTTTATGTTGGCAATAATTGCATTTTTACTAAAATATATATTTGTATATTTATTCCATATGTGGATCATGTCCACCATTTTTGATGGGTACTATGCTATTTTAGATATAAATGCAGACATGGGTTATCTATCCTAATTTCTTTTAAAGAGGCGAGCAAAAAAACTGTTGAATATTTGAGTGTGTAATACATATGAAAGATTTGAACGAGCGAACGTTTCTAGATACCAAATCTACCCCAGTTAAGTCTGACCCTCTTGGCCTCGCTGTGATAAGCTAGGGGTTCGCAATGATCATGAAATTGGGCGGTTGAGATTTGGTGAGTAAGTAAATTATACGCGTACTGAACTATGTGTTGCAATTCACCCATCTCCATGTAACGTTGTTTTCTAAAAGAAATAAAATGGCTGACACTGTTCAGCATCAGTGTCGTTTCTGCATTTGCCAGAATGAGGCTGAAGACGACGTCAGACTGGCTCAGAAACTTCTACTCTCAGTTTTGAATTCAGAGTTGTCCTTGCCTTCCAGCTTCGAGAATCCAGTCCGCTCTGCTGAAGACAATGTCGGATTACCTGAGAACTTGAGTTTCAGGTTTTGAAATCAGAGTTGTTCTCCACATAAACCGGTCGTCTTCCAGACTAGTGAGCCTAGTCTGCCCTGCTGGAGACAATGTCGGGCTGCGTCAGTGACTCCAGCTCAAGGTTTTGAATTCAAAGTTGTTATTTTCCTAGACTGGTTGCTTCTCAGACAAGAAACACCCAGTCCCTTCTATTTTAATCATTGCTAAGGGGGAGGGGAGATGGATTCATGTCTTTCCCAAAGGCGTAAGAGCAAAAGTGAATATAAACAGCCTCGTTTCGAGTTTGATCTCTGCTCACCGATTCCATTGTCCGAGCTGTTATTCGTTACGCCACTCACTCCCAACCATAAGAATCAACATGGCAGGAAAATGGAAAAAAACAAAAAACAAAAACAAAACAATTTCTGGACCAACAGTCTATCATCAAAGAAGGCATGAAGAGGTTTCTATTCGATGTTTGATGAACCTTTTGACCCCTTTCAGGAAGGAATATTTCTTATTCAAAGCTCTCGAGGTTTAGGCAACACCTCCAAAAGAAATCTATAGACCTCGAAGAGAATTGTCAGAAGAAATCATCGATAACCACCCAAAACAGTCAAGTTGGTTTTATTTTGCACATAAGTATCTACAAAAGAGATTTTTGATGACACCGTCTTGAGTTCAAAAACTAAGAATCGAGCCGATTCAAAATACGACAGGGGTTCACACTTGCTGAACTTCGCTTAACAGCATGAGATCGAAAGAGAATATTGATTACCTATATATATATATATATATATATATATATATATATATCATCATAAATTGTTATCTGTTTATATGTATGCTTAACGCTAACAAATATACATAGTAAATGTATGTGTGTACACATAAACAATTATCTCTGTACATCTATGTCCAGCATATATATATATATATATATATATATATATATATATATATATATATATATATATATATATATATATATGTACACACATACATTTACTATGTATATTTGTTAGCGTTAAGCATACATATAAACAGATAACAATTTATAACTCCATCCACATATACACACATATAAGCGTTAAACATATATACAGATAACAATGAATGAACGCACACATCTACCTATGCACATGTATACTTGATGTATATATCTATAAGCATTAGACATTGATAAATACCTATACTCAAGTACACATCAATATACACATGTATAGTTATTGTGTATATTTAAAAGAGTTAGAAATACGTTTAAATAGATAATTATTCATATCCACACACACATACTGTGAATATCTATAAGCGTTAAACATACGCATATAATTATTACTTGTACACAGGCATACACACATATACTAACTGTGCATTATTTTAAGCGCTAAACGAATATATATATATATATATATATATATATATATATATATATATATATATATATATATATATATATATATATAATCATTTATATGCATACATATAAAAACATACGTATACCTTCTGTGTATATTCATAAGCGTGTTACGTAGCATATTTCAGTATGGGATAGAGTTATGTGAGAAAAACCCCTCCAAAGCAGAAAAAAATTGCTTCAGTCGAAATATATATATATTTAAGAGTTTTAAATATTTTCTCTCGGGTTGGTGATTGACTGGTTAAGATTCCGCATAGAACTACTGGGTATGTAAATAATCTTCACTTTGTATCTATCAGACTCACTCCACCCCCGTGCATATTTAGCCCCTTTGAGAAAAACAGGTTGACCCCACCGGGTCAAAAGACCACGGTGCACGTCACCGATGCTTCAAGAGTTTGTCGAGTTGAGTAAGTTTGCCACCTTTGGTGTGAAGAGTTTTGATATGCTGGGATGCACACGTTGGGAATTAGTACCTTTGCAATCGATAAGTAAGAGCGAAGAAGAAAGAAAAAGTAAATTGTGAACGAGGGAGATAAAGAAACTAAAAGAATATGCGTATATGAGTTATTTTCTCTCCCCCCCCCTTTTTACCGTTCGTTCAACACTGCCAGCACAAATCAGCACATCATCTTGTGAAGAATATCACACATTCGATTTTTGACAGGATAACAGCAACTCAAAGAGAACCGAAAATATCTGTACACCATGTATGTGTTAGACACACACATATACAAATGATTATTTACAAGTACATGAAAAAAATACCCACACGCATTCACTGTGTATATCTATAAGTGTGTAACCTAGCAACGCATCATATTTGAATATCGGAAAGATTGTATGGAAAATAGAAAAAAACAGTTAGCTTTGAGGATGTTCTGGTGTCATGATGCCCAAGAGCGAAAAACACAGGCAGACCTTGGGGTGAAGTAGGGAGTAGGGAGCGCCTGTGTCCATAAAAAGACCTTAAAAGGTTGATTGATGACTGATAATTGCTGGAACTCTAGAGGAGAAAAAAAACATTCTAAAAAGTTCTTGTACCAATACAGTGATCCTCAAAGTGGGTGCTATCTCCTCTTGGGTGCACTGGGAGACACAATGGGGAGCTCGATGGCAGAAGAACTGTGGGGGAGCACTGGAACGCAAGGTGATGGTAGAGGGGTGTTGGAGGTCAAGGGGCTGTCATGAGCGCTGAAGACAAATTTTTTTTTTTACCGATTTTTCGCCAGGGGTTGAGGCATCGATGAAATATATTCTCTAAATGTTTTGGGAGCACACTGCTAATGTTTATGGGAAGTTTAAATTTTCAACAAACATTTTTGCTTCAAGCTACCCCTGTTTGCAATAAATTCAGATCTCCATAATCGTTTTCGTTGCCGTCGTCATAATGCCAGAGGCCAGACGGAATCTTTAAGAGAAATGTTTTGACCCCAAAGAAAAATCAAGTAAAAAAAAAAAAAGTCATTGGTAATCTCACAAAACAGTGCGTTTAATTTTAGCCGGAACACTTTTCAAAGTCTTGTGTTCAGAACTAAGAATCGATCCGATTCAAAATACGACCGGGGTTCACACTCGCTGAACTTTGTACAGCAGCCACAGATCGAAAAAGAATATTGAGAACCTATTAATAAACGCTCAAATACATATACAGGATGTTTGAAAAAGAAACCAACCGTCTTTTTGACAACTTAACTATTTTAAAATCTAAAAAATGAATATTCCTCAAAGATGCAGATTGCAAAAAAGTATTACACATGTATTGTAACTTGTACAGAGGTGCATTCGGTGGTAACGGCCCAGAAAGCTGGAGACCCGATTTCAAACTTTTCCAAGGGCTGTTTATGTTCACTTCGCATTAATACCTTTGGGAAAGGCATGAATCCATCTCTTCTCCCCTCACTCAGCAAAGGGTCAAATCCTAAGGCAGATTGGGCTCTCTAACTTCGGACATGCAACCAGGACAACTCTGATTCCAAAACAGGGAAACGAACCCCCCATGCTTCGCCCGCGGATGCGCTATTGAAAGGATGTTCCATTGTCTGTAGAAACAAGTATTACACATGTATTGTAACTTGTACGGAGGTGCAATCATTTTAACCTTACAATATATGTTGAAAGTGATTTCTTTAACCTGGATGTAGGTTCGTGTCCATCCGATTACAGAAACGTTCCACTACATTGAAAAACGACGTAACTGACACAACACGAAGGAATTGAGGCTCGAATGAGCCTAGCTCACGATGCAATCATTTCAGCTGCTAAATACTGATGTTTCTTAGTACCGAGTTGCCATGTAACTAATATGGTGACATAAAATGAACATGCACGTAAATAATCCTCTCGTATTCTTCAGGTTGCGACCTTTACAGAGAACCCTGTAAATACTTCTGTTTCTTTTTATCTCATTTTATGAGCTGAAATATTTATAGATTACGTACGTGTTGGACGTACATATATACCGATAATTATTTATACGAACTCTTCCACATACCCACACATATGTATTTAGTGTGTGCATCTATAAGTGTGAAATCTAGCGATGCAGCATATTTGAGTACGGAAAAGACTTCTGTGAGAAAAAAAAAAGAACAACAGAAAGCATAACAAAACAAAAAAAAGAGCAGTTGGCTTTCATTATGTTTTGGTCCCGTGATGCTCAAGAGCGAATGAAAAAGGTGACAGACCTTGGGGAACGCCTATGCCAGAGAACATACTTTAAAAGGTTGATTGATGACTGATGGTTGCTGCAACGATATAAGAAAAAAAAACCCCGAACAAGCAACAACTTCCCTAAACGACTCTTATATTAATGTTTAGGGGGAGCATAGAATTCTTTAGCATTTACCAACTCTACTCTAAACCAACTTAACACTTGGGGTTTAAAGCTGAATGTATCAAGTACTTCACGAAATAAATCCATCATATATCAGACATTGCTTTATATTATGTCATATTATATCATGCTATTTTGCAAACCTGATTTGTACCATATAAATGTATAAGTTATTAATATTTTTGATGGTTGCATAGCAGAGTGTTTGATATCAGTGATAGAGCATATGCGAATAGATATACACTACACATCTGTGTGTCTTTCTCTGTCCGTCTCTCCTATGTGTAAATATGTGTTTATATGTGTGTAGTCACGAAATTTGCACTTTTTGCTGAAAAAGGCTTTTAATTTTAGCAATTTCATAATAGAAAAAAAAATCTCGAAATCATCCAACGATGTAATGTGATGCTAATCAGTTACTTTCCAATAACTGTTGATGTATCATGTTCAGATAATTCGTGTCATACGCAGATTAATAAATTGTATTACCCCTGTTCAAATCCAGTTAAATTCTATTGTACGAATTATCTTGGGTTTTTCCACGAACTTATCTCTGGGATTTATAGAGAACGAATATAGACATTTTACCATAGCATTCACTAGCTGTGTTTTCTGGATATAACCTCGCCTATCTGTATGTTTTAACTTTATATTTATATTACCATAATTTATAATACTTCGATTTTCTTTTCTTTAACTTTCAATTGTCTTCAGTTCTTGAGATTGAACCTTATTCTATTTTACTTTCATTGAATGAATGAATTAGATGTCCTAGATGAAATTGCAGAAGTCTGTTTAATTTATGTGAGCCAACTAACAGTATTTTGTATATATATATATATATATATATATATATATATATATATATATATATATATATGTATATATACACACACACACACACACACACATATATATATATATATATATATATATATATATATATATATCATTAATGTCCAAAAAAAAACAAAACAATTGCACCAAGAACAATGTGATTTACAAAGCAACCCTAAACCCCAAACAAAACAATAGCATTTTTTTCATAAGAGCCCCAAACACTAGTTTCAAAATAAGGTTCGATATCCACGAAAAATCATTCAACAATGAGAGATATCAAAACGATACAGCACTGTCCAGCTACATATGGAATCTAGAAAACAAAACAAAACAAAATAAATAAAACACTCATGAGAAAATGGGAATTTTGAAAATCAACAACATGCAAAAACTATAACCAAAAATGTCTATCGCGTCTAGAGAGAAAATTACAAATAATAGAATTCGCAAGACAAAAATCACTTCTGAGTCAAAAAACAAAACAAAAAAGAATATTTAAAAAATAAACTAATAGGAAATTGTAGACTCAAGGCTAGCTCCCTACTTAAAAACTACGCCAGAAGAAAGAATGAAGATTCCAACGACTAGATTAACATCACTTATCAAAATATTTAGATGCAAAAAACTGAAAAAAAAAGCAAGAATAGATATAACCTAATTAAGATAAATTTAGAACAAAACATAACAATAACAGCCCAAACGATCGAAAACATCATAATAGATTTCATTACCAAAACACCTTATATAAATGGAAAGATACAAATGTAAACACAATATAGCAAATATAGAGTTTCAAATCCAAAATATTTGAAATAGTAAATACCACAAAATGATCTACACAACATTAAAACAATTAGAGTAAAACCAAGAAAAAAATGAAAAATAAATAAATAAATAAATAACGAAAATACAAAAAGCAAATATTGCACAGGAAATAGCTGAAGACTAAATAACAATACTGGAACTAAAATAATTCTGCGTAGTTATTTCGTTACGATACCACTTGAAAATCGATTTCACGAAAGAAATTTATTGTGGTAACCAGAAGTATAACTATCATATGTTTATATGTATAGTCAAGAAAGCTTTTCAGCTTTAAATATTAAACACATAAAAAATATTTAAAAAAATGTTGTGTCATTTCAGTCACTTATTTCTCAATATCTGTTATTGTAATTTATATGATTTTCTTTATTGTTTTTTTTAATGTTTTACATATACTTTCCTTTTATAGAACAATCTGTACATCTCTTTTTGGTATCATCTGATGTTTACCATGTAACCGTTTCGGGGATTTGAAAAACAAAACAGAGATGTTTATACATAACTTATATCATACATGTAGTTTGTTATTTTTTTTTGTAGGGTATTATCATAATATATTGTATACGAATGTTATCTTATACTACTCACCATTTGAACTTTTGAAAAAGGTCTTACGTTGGTCACCCCGGAATATATTTAATGATGAAGGATCAGTAAGTATGACTACAGACGTAACTCTCTGATCGTATCACTTCTGTTGAGTGTTCATCCATGTGAATATTATATCAATTGTGTTGGTTTTAATCTCAGACTGCATGCAAACCAACTTAGTTTATCATCATGAAAAATACCAATTACAAAGAAAAACTTCGAGTTGATTCTTTACCAACATATGCAACCGAAGAATTTGACAGTTTTTCCCACTAACAATGTATATGTATCTCTCTCTCTCTCTCTCTCACTCTCTCTCTCTCTCTCTCTCTCTCTCTATATATATATATATATATATATATATATATGGTATGGTAAAGGATTTTATGTATCCAACATCATGGTGAAAAAGAGAAAATCTGGAAACCGAGTGTTTATACTAATATCAGTTCATTCATTTATATTTGGGGTGATCAATTCGCCGGGGAAGTCAATACACACATGTACAGACACGTACACAAATTCAACAATGCTCCTCATCCCGTGACCATGATCGGACTTGGCCCCTCCTCACACCACTGCATCGATAGGAATCTCCATTCAGATGCTACCCCCAAACCCAGAGAAACAGAGAGCATCTCTTTCTCTGTATGGGGAGTGAGAGCATAATTTTAACCATACTCGTTCTGACAAAGCCATCCAAAGCGAAATTTTTACCACAAATATGAATGAATATTCTTATTTACACTCGGTTTTCCGTCGTTTTACCTCGTACACACACACATACACACACACACAGAGTCACCCATATATATATATATATATATATATATATATATATATATATATATATATATATGCACTCAATTTCCAATGCAAAAAAGGTTAATACCTGAAACATTTCTTGTAAAAGAGAAGCAAATCTTACAAGTAATTTATCGTGACTTTTTGTACCAACAATACAACTCGAAAACTTTCAGCATTCATTTCAATGTTAATATCATCAAATGCCAGATTAACTGAATAGCAAAAGAAGCATATACTACAGACCCCGCAATTTCTCCGGCTCCACGCAAAATGCTCGTTAGTTCTCAATTCTGAGTCAATGATTTTGCACTCAATCTAATATATCATTATACTGACTCCAATTTAATTGAACGACTGACTGTTTAGGGTTAATGATTTTAGCTGCAATATCACTTTTAATTGGGGCCATTAATTTAACACAGTAATTAATGAGAATATGGTGACTATGTGATACTTCACATAACTACCGAGGTAATTGAAACTGGAGTCATGCTGCTGTTTTAAGACTAAAATGAAAATTGAGTGATACCATTATTGAAATGCCTGACATATTTTCCGTATCACCTTGTTGTATGGAAAATTTAAAAAAAACTTACTTTACTCAGCGTGTAAAAATATGATGTGATATGATATTTACGTATATTTTCTTTGTTCAGGGCCCTTTTATATGATATGCTACCGGCCTCACAATAACTTAATTTAGCTTAGAATGGCCTTCGGAAAGATGAGACAATAATAAACAACTGATATCGTTTAGCTCAACCGGCAAGGAGATCCCTTCAGCATTTAATATGAGTAATGAAACACACACACACACACACACACACACACACACATATATATATATATATATATATATATATATATATATATATATATATATATATATATATATATATATATTTCTGTATGTGTGTATACAAAGAAGGGCGAACTCGTTGTGAGAACGTTGATGACAGGGACAGAGGCAATGCCGTAACTATATCTAAAACCATTTTGTTTAATGCTTGTACAAAGGTCAACAAAATTCAACTCTTCAATGTCTGGAAATTACAAAATGTCAGATGGTTTGGCGCCGGGGAAGAAGTGGCATATATCAACAAAAGCGGACATTTTGCTCTTCTGGGAACAACAATTCCGACAACAATGGAAAGAGGAGATAATGACGCAAGCAATTTCGTGAATACACACTCGGCGAAGAGCAAGGGTCGGGAGGGCGAGAGCGTCGTTTAACTGATTATCATCATGATATGCACCATCGTCCTTTATCGCTTATTACCTTAAAAAAACCCAAAAAAAACAATCCATGACATTTCCCTCTCCTCTGATCCAGATCGTCAACTGGGATCAGGAGAAGCGACAGAAAACGAATTATCCATAAGTGGAAATCATACGCGTTGACATCTAACATATCATCATTACTCACGTATATGTATTTCTGCAATTAAAGTATATACTTTTCTTGAAATCACACACACACATATATATGTAAGCTTGTGCAATGCTTTTCCAATACGGAATGGAGCACTCTGGTAGATGAGGAATATATACGATAAATAGATATATCGCTTAAATTCTACCTCACTGACCGTCAAGTTCCGTAGAGTAGAGGGAGTATACCTGCCTTTGGGTCTGAACCTAAGGTTTCGAACCTGCCTCGTGGTACTGGATGGGATAATGGATAGTCTATAGCCACACTGAAGTGTTGTAATACAATGAAACAGCTGTCTGTAGGTGACACAATAATATATATGTATGTATATATATATATATATATGAAACTAATATCTCATATTGAAACTGGTTTGGATCAAGTTCATTTCGGTCGTTCGTGAGTTAGACTATAGATTACACGAAACCTTTTCTTTTATCCTTTGGAAACTAAAGATAGCGATCGTTTTCAAGCAAGAGAATTTATAGGTTGAGGATCCGTTTGGTTCACCTTCGCAGGCTTTCCACAGTCCTTGCTTGAACTGGGCTATTGTTGACACTGTGGACAACACACACACACACACACACACACACATATATATAAACACACACACACACACACACACACACACATATATATATATATATATATATATATATATATATATATATATATATATATATATATATACTGTTGTTAGTTTTATTATTATTATCATTTTCATTTTCACACCATTTTGCCAAGTGGTCACCGCTGAGGACTGAGTGATAGCAAGTCTCCAGCCCTCCTTTTCATTCTCCCACAGTCTGCAGCAGCGCAGTGAAAATTTCACAGAAGTTGTCCGGTGATTATCGATGAATGCTGAGTGACAGTAAGTCTCACTAAGTCTCCAATCCTCTTTTCATATCATCATCATCACCTATCTCAGTAGCGCTGTGGTTTCTACCGTCTCCACCATGCCTGTAAGGCCATTGCTCACAGCTGGGTATCGTAGATCTCATGTTTCTAGTAGTGTCTCCAGTGTTCGTGCAGTCCCCAGTAGTGCAGTGGTCTGTAAAATCTCAACCCTTCCTCTTATTACCATTTCCTCCAATCTCACATCCCGAGTGCACCTACTATTACTGGTACTACTCTGACTCTCCTCTTCCACACTACTCCAGTTTCCTTGCCAGGTCCTTGTATCTTCCTTGCTTTTCACTCTTTTTCTTATTTCCTTAGGGATCTGCAGGAACAACCACATCCGTTATTCGTCAGGTTCTCCCTCCCTTTGTCACGATTACTAGGTCTGATCTTCTTGCTTGGATGAGGTCGTTTGTGTGGATGTCCAACTCCGATATTCATTTGTGGCTTCTATTTGGCTTCTATTCTCCAGATCCGTCAACAGTTTTATGCTGATACCATTTGTCCGCATGGTCGAACCCCATTCATTTGCTCAGTTCCCAGTATGTCAGCCTGCTACTCTGTCATATCTTTTTTTAATTCTTTTTCAGGATTAGTCGATTGCATCCACTTGTATGGTTTACAGTCTCACCCCTTTCTCTACATTTGCTTTTTGTGTGGGTTCTGTCAGTTTTCGCCTTGACATATTTCGTCCCAATAGATATATTTGGGCTGCCATGGTGAGCAATTCTTTCTCTCTTTTCAGGTTTCTTTCGCGTTGCGATCTCTCGTTGGGAATTCTTCTTTTGTCTATCCAAGGAATGGCCCGGTGTATCTCACTACTGATACAGCCCATGTGTTCATTCCTTTTATCAGATTTCTGCTGTTCAGCTTGGTCTCTTATATTTTTCTTATTCTCCTAAGGTATTCTTTTCTTATTTTCCCTTTCGTTCCTTCCCGTTTTATCACGTCACGTCCGAGAACTACCAAGTATCTACATAAGTCCTGTATAGTCAATGCTTTGATTTTTTTGTTGTTGGGTAATTCGACCCCTTCCGCTGCTGTGAGCTTTCCTTTGTGCATTACCACTAGTGTGCATTTTTCTTTCCCGAACTCCATCCCGAAGTCGTTGCTTTACACTTCCACTTTGTTGAACGAAGTTTCAAGCTATTCCCTTTCTTTGCAAATAGTTTTATGTCGTACATGTATATATGTGTATATGAAATGGTTGACTTTACCCTTTGTTTTGGAGAATTGGTATCATTCGCTTTTTCTCAATATTCTATCGGATGGTATCATGGTTAGAACAAATAGTATAGGGACAGAGAATATTCCTGAAAAATCCCCCTTTCTACTCACTTCTACTAAGTTTTCTTCCGTGGGTGTCAAGTCTAAGTTCCAGTTTTTCATAGGGTTGGCAATGAGTCTCTACACGGTCCCCTGATCTTGGATATCTTGAGGTATTCGAGTATTCAGATATGTGGGACCATGTTGTATCCTTTTTTATAGTCTATCCATCCCATTGCAACATTTTTTTTCCTGTTTATTACTCCTTCTAGGATCATCTAGTCAATGTAGAGTAAGTTATTCGCCTCTTTGGACCTTCTCCTGTATCCTCACTGTTCTTATAATAGTCCTATTCTCTCCTTGGGAATATAAATATCCTCTCTGCTCCCCCTCTCTCTCTCTGGTCAGCATTTTCTATATCAGTGGTAAATACGTTATTGGTCTATAATTACTTGCCCAGTCCTCTTTTGCACTATCCTTTTGGTTGAGGGTCGTTCTCTGTCTCTGGTCATCCAGTTCTGGAGTTCAATCTAAGGACGCTGGTGGATGAGCGTTATGTAATTTTATGAATTTCTCAAACCAGTATCTCTGGATCCCACCTTATCCTTTTATTTTCCAGTTGGCTATTTTCTTTAAAGGTATGTTTCAATATTGTTACATCCAATATTATTTGTTAACCGTCATTTATATCTTCCAATGTTATCTAACCATTCTGGAGCTCAGCTATGTCTTTTTGGGTGTCCCAATATGTTGTTTGAGAAGTCATTTTTCTTTATGGCATCCAGTTTTTATCTTCTGTCTTTTCTCCGTTCCGATCCTGGTAGAATTTTCTTTTGTTGTTTTAGAAAGCGTGGTTCTGTGTGTATTGGACAATACTTGGTCTATATCTCCTCTGTTTTGCTTCTTTGGTCAGTCATCTTTGGTGTATTTCTACCAATGCAGCGGGGACGCATTTTGTCTTATGTTCTATTAATCCTATAGTCTTTCGAAATGTGGTTTGTTCATGTGTGATACGGTCTGCAGTAATCCTTCAGCTGTCTGTAGTTGGGAGATCTGTTTTTTTTGTTTTTTTTTTAATCTCATCCCCTAGGCGGGCTTTTTTGTTCCTGTCATGTAAGGTTTCTCCCTGTGTTGTAAAGAGGTCCATTACCATTTTTGCACCAGCGTACATCAGGTTGTCGAGCTCCGTTACGTCGTTAGTTTCGACATACTGTGAGAGGTAATTGACATGTTCAGTTAACTCTTTTAATCTTTTTTTTTTAGCCCTTTGCCCCTAAGAGATGACAATGTCTTCTTTTGCTGCATCATTTATTTTAGAGTTCGTATCTATTTTTCTTTTCCTTGCTCTTCCGTTGGGTTGACAACGTCTCTTTCTTGTACATGGCTTTGGTGAGGGCTTTTCTTCTGTTTGAATTCGGTTTAGTTTCGTTGTTTATTATGCTGGTTGTGTTGGGGAGGATTTTTCTTTTTCTATTCTATTGAAGATTTCCTGTAATTCTATCTCCGAGAGCCATTTATCTTTCAGGATTTGTTTCACTTGATCAGCCAGGCGCTAATTTAATGTCTCCACGGTGGATTTTCCCTCCATATTTTGAGCATGCGTTCTCTATAGCCATTAAGAGAGCATGGTCCTGGGTCTTAACCAACAGTAACTTGGTAACGACTACGACCTTCCCGAAAGCTATTATTATTATTATTATTATTATTATTATTATTATTATTATTATTATTATTATTACACTGGTGTCAAGAGAGAGAGAGAGAGAGAGAGAGAGAGAGAGAGAGAGAGAGAGAGAGAGAGAGAGAGAAAGAGAGAGAAGAATAACGAGTGATTGACAGTTATAGTAAACTTTGTAACCTTTTCCCTCCTACTCAAGCAAAGGCATCCTATTCCATTCTTACCCTTGTTCATTACATTAGAATATCGGATGGGATGAGAGGAGGGAAATGATGATAGATATAAGGGTTTAACTAATTATAATCATTTGCTGTGTCGTTTTTTAAAACACCTATTGTCTTCAAATCGACCAATGGCATTTCACTAACCTCAGCTCCAAACATCAATCGGAGAAGCAACGTGAAGCTTATTATCAATATTTTCGATTGGGAATCAAATTATCAATAATTTGAATAATTGAATTATAATATATTATCTTGAATTATAAATTATAATTCGTTCTTTACTATATATCAATTGATTCACATCATTTTTTTCATAAATGGTATACCTGAAGCTATGTTTGTGTCAGTATGTTTGCACAGTAATTTGAAAGGTTAACGAAAGGTATCGTTGACTAAAATTATTTTATTCATTTTGTAATAAATATGAAAGAACTTGCAAAAGCTTAGATGTCCATTGGTCTGCGTTGGGCTTCATTGACATTAAATTCCATGGCATTTAGCAGGTTTGGGTCATAATACCGAACAGAGAAAAAAATCTGATATAAAAATTATTTTGTTCCATTATATAGTAATGGGGTTAGTTGTTCAGTTAGGTGATTTAGTGAGATGTAATAACATGGAATAAGAAAGGCCTCTGATTTTTTAAACAAAGAAACCTAATAATCAAATTCAGTAATCAAGGAGTTGTCTTCATTGGTCAGTGTGAAGGAGTTGTCCACCCTGTAGAGTGTGATAGATGGACAAACGGTCAGATTGCAAATGATCATAATACAATGGATGTCGTTTATTAATGACATCAATGATTAGGGCTCTCCGCACGTTAGGACCAATTTTGTGAGAACCGATTCGAACACGTGTAATCATCTCTAATTCACTTCGTTTATTATGACCAACATACTGTTTATTCGGATCAAGCAGCAGTGTTGCCGATTTTTCAAATAAAATCGAATTACTAAAAATGTACTTTTTAGTTTTCTTTAGCTCATGACTCAAGTTGAAAATTTTAAAACAGTAAGCAGGTATAAAAGGGGCTTAGGCTTTTGCGGTTTTATGAAAGTTGTCCTCCTTTAATTAAAAAAAATTTGGTTGTTTTGTCAATGTTGATAAAAAATTGAGTTGTTTGGTTAATTGGACCATCCAGTTATTGGGTCGAAAATTGTTGGTCCTGAAGCAGTCTTTCTAAGTGGAAATAATTGTGTTGATAAAGGACTTATTGTTTTAAAAAGGATTCATGACATTTTCTGGATCGTGAATCAGAATATCCATTTTGCATTGTACTGCTGTGATCTGCAAGTGTATGGCAGATCGAGAAATATCCACATATACTTGGCGCTATATCATCTTTCAATCTTGCTTGCTTTCTTTAGTCTCTCTTTTTGTGTTTTACTCTATCTTCTTTCCATCCTCTTCCCTTTCCTGTCTCTCTCCCTTCTCCCCTCGGTCACTATTTCCCACTTTTTATTGACTCTTTTTTTCTTCTTTCTCTTTTTCACCCCATCCCTCTGTTTCATTTATTCTTCATCTCCCCCCATTTAACAGTCTTTCTTTCTCTATCCCCCCATCCTCACTCAAGCTAAAAATCATGTTCTATGCAAGTATATATGTGTGTGATAGAATTACATTCCGCTAATATCTATCCATTTATCAATTTATCTATATTCATATTTATCTATCTTTTTCGTACAGACCATCTATGAATCTATCGATCTCAATTTGTTCAGGAAATGCATATAGTCGTGAGAATGACGCTGTGAACCATCTTAAAAAAGAATACTTAACAGAATTAGAATTAGACAAAGACATCGTATAGAAAAAAATCTGAATGAAACCTCAAGGCACTCCCTTAGTGTTATATGCTGGAGAAAATTACCTAATTTTCAGGGATGGTACTTGAGGTAATTACATTATATATTTTCAATGGATCCGTGCAAAATTATTGCTATTATTGTGGAAGCAGCGATTTTCGAAGATGGCCGCCACAAGAATCATATGATACATGGAAATGTAAAATGATATCTGATTAATATACGTATCTCTTCATCTGCCCCTGAGAATAAAAAAAAAAGATCTTGTTTTTAGCCAAAGGAGGTGACCACCAAAGGCCATTTTAATGTCATTGACATTTTCATTACCGACTCCTGTCAGTCGCAAAAGTCATCCAACTCTCTTTAATTGCCCGTATCTTTTTCCCTAATTGAGATAAAAGAAACAATTTTAATTGATTAGAGCAAGAATCCAGCTGCAAAAAAACGTCAATTAAAGCAAATTCTAAAGGCAATAGAAAAATAATGGAATATTTTGCTAACTGTCGCGTATAGCGAGCTTTGGCTATGAATGTCAATGTCATTATGGTCCTATATATATAATAAAGCTGTATTGGAAAGCGGTGTAAAACTTTGCTACAATCATCAAATACTTAAATTATACCTTCAAACCAACCATTTCAACTTGAAAAAAAATATATATTGAATATTAGTTACACATTTTTATTTCCAAAGGTCAATGTAAGTTCATTTTACATATGGGAATGGTGATCACAGAACCAATCAAATGAAGTCCTGGTTCGATAAGGTTAAAGTTCACATCTACAGATACCTAATAATGTGTAGTGGAGCCCAGCTTGGGGGGCGACAACAGCGAGTGCAAAACCATTTACAGGGAGAATTGATAAGAATAAAACTTATCCCGGCTATTCGCTATTGTTACCCACACGGACACCCATTCTCTTGGTCATTCCTCCAGCCCCAGTTCCCAGGAGATTAAATGGTCGATCGTAGCTGTACCCATGGTGTCCAGATGTCACATATATAGGTTGTTCTCTTCACATGCTGAAAAAATACATGCATTGCCGTGCCATGAAGTCGGGAAACAGTAATAACATATATGACACGATTTTATATTAAGTTAAATGTACGGTAGTTGTGTCGTAAACATAAAATAAGAAACTTTTTATTCATGGAACACATTTTGCAAATTATCAAAATATATCTTTGAGGTAAACATAGGATTTTCTCCAATTTAAACATAAAATTCCTACGGTAACTCACTCTTGTTAGTGGTGAACGTTCAAAATTATCGGTTGTTGTTATTCATGAATAGTGATTGTAGTCCATCATTAACACTGTCTGCATCTGCCCCTCAGTCATACAGCAGAAATGTGTATTCGAGAGTTTTGAAGTGTTGAGTCTCAGCAGTAACAGGATAGAAGAGATTTTCTGTCATGAATGGAAAAGCTTTCGTTACTTCACCAAAACACTCCCAAGTTGACCACGCTGTCTTCTTTCTTCTTTCTTTGAATGCCGGTGTTGTGTCTGTCCCTGTGAAATTGTCGGAAACAGGAAATGCTTGGTATTGCTTCTGCCAAGTTCAGTGCAGATTGTTCTCGCAACATACGCCGCCCTCATCTTTCCTGTTTAGAAAATCAACAACGCCCTCTATCTCAGGAAATATGTCATTGATGTTATAGAAGCGCCCAATACGAAGAACCAGGACATGTGTCTAACGTTCAAACTCTGATGTTTATGTGTCCACTAGAGTGCATGCTTCATTTGTACAACTCTTTAATTCTTCCCATGGTGAATCATCTCGAGAACCTTTTCCTTTGTGTGAAACAGATTGGTATTCGGTCATGTGGATATCTTGGTCTGGTAGGAATTCTGTCTAGCCAAATGTAAGGCTAATCATCATCATCATCATCATCATCATCATCATCATCATCATCATCATCATCATCATCATCATTCTTTCAACGTCCGTCGTTGGACATAGGCCCTCCCCAGGAATCGCCCCACTTCTCTATCGTGGTCGTCGCGGAGCCAGTACTTCCTGGACTTGTCTAGCTCGTCTCTCCATCTAATATTCTATCAGCCTCGGTTGCATGTGTGATCTCGGGGGATCCATGTCGTGAGTCGATTGTCCGCCATTCTTGCAACATGACCAGCCCTTTGCCATTAGAGTCTCTTGGTCAGGTTCCATGTTTCAGCTCCATTAGTGATTATTTGGAGGATGCATCGGTTATACACCCTTCTTTTTAGGATTAATGGGATCTTCTTATTTTTGATGGTCGAGCTGGGAAATAGTCATGCTCTAAGCTAAGATTCATTTTTTTTACACTGGCCATTTGTTCAGTTGTCCCTACTTGGGTTCCACATATCAACTCATTACTTACACAGACTGTTTGCGAATTTAGAGGCGACAAGCATCCAACATTGTGCAACTTACTCTACTTTGCACTAGTTAACTGTTGCTGCGAGGGTAGATGGATTCATGTTTTTCCCAAGGGAATAAGCGCGAAGTAAATACAAACTTTGTGCCGTTACTCGATCGGCCACAGCTCCCCACTCGAGATGGAGAATTATCATAATTCCGCATGCGGATCCTTGCCAGTGAATAGCCACCTTTCTAATCCTGATCGAGAACTGCTGTTTTTTGTGGCGCCCCCCTAGGGCCATTGCAGATTTTTTTTTCTCTTCATGTGTCTGTTTTTTGTTGTTTTTTTTTCAACTTTT
Source organism: Thysanoteuthis rhombus (assembly GCA_963457665.1). NCBI lineage: Eukaryota > Metazoa > Mollusca > Cephalopoda > Oegopsida > Thysanoteuthidae > Thysanoteuthis > Thysanoteuthis major. The sequence goes on from OY735207.1 coordinate 55,921,404, forward strand.
TCGATATCATTTTTGCTGGTTTTGTGCTTCCCTTTTTGGGGACCGACACGTTTATTCCATTAGGTTCTTGTCGAATTATCATTGAATTGCTGAAATTAACCAATCGCCCCTTGGAAACAAAGAACCAGTTTCAACTGTCACTTGACATGGTGGAATAAATTTGTAAGAATTCGACGCCATTTGAGATTTTTCTCCCTAGGTTCCATTGAATTTACAAGAAATGGAATGGTATCCCCGTGGTTTGCGGAGAATGCAAATCACTTCCAAAGTGACTATGCATTTCATTATTCCTTCTTGAATAAGAACGATTATCAGCGACACTACGGCAATCGTTCAATATTTGATCTTTCCTCACTTCTCTTCAATTGTTCTAGTACTACTGCTACTAATTGGACGTGAAGATTATTTAGATTGAATGAAGAATTATTAAAAAAAAAATCGGATCAAATGTAGAATCCAGATCCCTAGAATTGATTAAAGTCAAAAGCACAGGTTTTTTTTATTACACCTTGATCAAAGTTTAATTAAATTGAATCGAAATAAGGATGAAATGTGGAATTTGCCCCCTCAAACACCCTAAAAGAATATTCTGGAAAAACAGGATCAAATTTAATTTTGTTATCATAAAAGGAAATTGCGATTACGGTCTAATCTGAAAAAATTCGCTTTTGACCCGAATCAATTTCGGGGTCCAGATTCTACATTTGATCCAAATATTTAAGTTGACGCTGGAGAAAAGCAATATTTTCACCTTAGAGAATTTGAAAACTATCCATGATTTTGAAATGAAATACATCAGGAATAAATATGGCTAGAAATCATTAGGTGAAAATCAGAATTTATTTTGATTAGTATGTTAAACAGCTTCAAGTTACTTACACTTACTTCAGTTCCTAAGTAGTCACCCTTCTAAGTATTGAACAGATTCATCTCTGCTTAACTTCGGTGATCGAGCGGGAACTAATGTTATCAATGTAACTTGATCGCAAGCCAAAAGATAAGTATTCTTTGTTTTTAGAACATTGGGTTTGACTCCCAAAGTCTTATCTGACGAGTTTTGTTTTTATTTCAACGCATCCAAGTGTTGATGCTAAGTCTTTCGGCTTGCCTAATTTGACACTGATCTTCACAGCTGGCATCGTTGTGACTGATGTGCGGATTACATCAGGAACATCTGGACAGTTCTTCAAGAAATATCTTGCAGTCTGGCGATGATTGCTTCGCTTAATTTCATCTCCGACTCTATAAGTGCTGGTTTTTCCACTTTAAGCACTCGCTGTTTGTTCGTGGCCGAATGCCACTAATCTTCTTTCTTTTGCTGAGGATTTTTGTCTCAGTACTGATTAATCCAATTCTGCTATTGAAATCATTCGCGATTTTCGATTTAGCGCAAACTGGGTGAGGCGGTCGAAAATTCAGCTCCACCAGTAGCAGTCGGCGTTTCAGGTTCGTAGACTATAGTCATCTGTACTCTCTAGCTGAGTGATGCTACACAATCTTCTTAAAACAGTATAACTGTAAATTTATTGATACCGTAATTGCTTGCATATATATTGCATCTACATTATGGTATTTTTTCTATATTCATTTCGACATTATACGAAATCTCCCGAAGAAGAAATCAGGTGATGAATCACCCCAGGTTCGTAAGCTTTCGGTAGAGCAAACTCAACAGTCAAGAACAAAAAATATAATTTGGCCTGAGAAGAAAGGCATGAAACCATTGTACCCAGCTGATAGACACCTATCGAGCCAAAACATGAAATGTAACCAAAACATTGACCCTAAATCTGAGAACCATGTAACTTGCACAGGAAAGAATCATACACAACATTACACGGACAGATAACAAGAGAGTACAGAACAAAAAACAGGAGGGAGAGATATTTCAGAATCCATCGGAAAACTCAGATGAGCAAGGGCTGTTCATGTTGCAAGGACATCAACACTCAAATCACAACGTGGATCCGCAGAGATCATATGTAAAACTGTGGCCCATAGAAAATAAGATGGCGTAACCAACTAGACGATTCAGAAAGTACTGGCTATACAATGCCCATGATAGAAAGGTCTGGCGAATGTTGAGGAAGATCTATGTCCCATTAAAAGCTAAACGGCTATTAGTGCTGACGATACTGCTGATAATGACGATACAGCGAAATGAACCTTGTTGAATATGTTTGAAGAAAAATAACTTGAGTTTCTATCTGGTGTCATAGACGATTGAGATGAACAAAAGGCAGTTGAGAACACTCACACACACACACACACACACATATGTATATATATATATATATATATATATATATATCTTCTTATTCGCAAATAACATTTGACATTTGTAATATTCTGAGCAAGGTCTAATTTATTCATTAATCGATTGTTCTTCTCTTCACTCGTTCGAATCTGAGCTTCCTCTCTCTACCTGCCCCCGGCTGCGGTACGTTTTCGCTGTTATTTGACGTTCACAGAACTGGTCGGATTTCCATATCGTTCTTAATACGCTCGTCTGACACCCGATGGCAACGCCCCCGTGTGCATCTGCCTGAAGAGCCCGGATGCAGGTCTCATGTCATCTCACGTCGCAGCGGTCGTGTTTAATGGTGATATCGGTCAGGACATTAGCAAAAACAAGACATTTAAATATACGAGCAAAAACAAAACATTCACATTTCCATATCTTACTCGAATATATTGATAATTTTCTTCTATTCTTTTTTTTTCTTCTTATCTTCAAATGTTTTTGCTGGATTTTACTCAGTTGTACGCGGTCTGCGTCCGAGATTATGACATTCACCAAGCTGATGTCGTAATTTTATTATGAAAATTTCCCGTGAAAGCTCTAACGTCAAAGCTTGTCAGAATAGATAACTGTGTATACAAGAAAAGACAGGAGTAATACCAGTTCAGGAGGCTGCTTAGTGGTCGAGGCAATAATAGATTTCCCAATGGTGCCAGTATAGAATAAATGATTTTTTTTTTCATCCTTGCTCTGTGGACTCATTGATACAGCTGTCTTCACGGACGTCCACTGACGCATTCTCAGCGGGGAGACAAGCGTGTATTTCGAGGAATATATTCGATATATATTAGTGCCAACCCTGTTGAAAGCTAGGATATTGGACGCTGATTTTAATGCAGGCAGGTGGCCGTCATTTAAAAAATTGGCACAGTGCAGGGTTCCTATTAACTTTTTTCCAATTTAACTTTATGCCAGATAAAAATATGCGTGATAGATATTTATTTTACATGTTTTAACTTTATACGGACACACACACACACACACACACACACACACACACACACACACACACACACATATATATGTGTATATATATATATATATATATATATATATATATATATATAACATGGGACCTAACCAAGAATTTGACCCGCGAACTGAATACCATGCAACGTGCATAAGAGACAATCATGCAGAACATCACATGGTGAGATTGCAGGACAGCACAGTATACTAAAAGAAAAAATTGATGTCAGAGACATCATAGAAACCATTAGAAAAATCATGTGGCAATGGGCTGGTCATATTGCAAGAATGTCTGACAATCACTGGATATCATGGCTCTTATGGATCCCAGGATATCACATGCAAATCTGGGACCGGTAAAATATGAGACGACGTGACGAACTAAGCGAATTCAGATAGAACACCTATGATGGAAAGATATGATGAATCGTTGAAAAGGTCTATGTTCGACGTCGGACACTAAATGGCTGCATATATATATATATATATATATATATATATATATATATATATATATATATATATATATATATATATATATATATATAGTAGAATGTGGATTCGCTACACAAAGTAGCTCACGTTAAATCCATTACGTATCAGAAGAGGCTTTATATTATTGATATATTATCATTATATTATGTTATACTGCTAGCCTGATTTGTACCATATATGTATATATATATATATATGTCTGTATAAATACTAAAATAGATGTTTCTTGGTGCAGTCATTCATCAAGCACTTTTTCATTTTAATCTCATGAAAAGCAGTTTTTATTTTGATTTAATGAAAATAATCATATTAAAAATCCAACTGATATTTTTTTATCAGTTTTTCAAAAGATAAAGGCGTATTTCTGAGTAGCGTAGGATTCGAATTAACTTATAAGTTTTAAACCCTTCCCTAGGGCAATGTGATTTCTCTTTTCCAGTCTCCATGGTGAATTCCGAACAAAATCTCTGGAAGATATAAACAAAAAAAAAAAGTTTCATTTAACAACATGAATCTATAAAGAAAACATTTTCCAGAAATGTAGTACTCAAACGAACAAAACATGGATAAATGCTTGGCTTGTTATGCTGATTGCAAAAACATGGTTCTGCGAAATGACACTTTTTCAAACCCTCGCTACCAAACAACGTATCCTTACAGATATGTTTGCATTTATATGTGCATTTACTTCATATGCCGGGATATAAAGCGAATATTTAATTTAGAAGAAAAAACTAATAACAAACCAACGCAAAAAAACAAGGATTTTAGTCCCATGATATGTCAATATTCCATCTTCCATTCCTGCAATAAAAATGCAACGAGAGAAAGAAACAAAAATTCTCTTCAAAGATATAAAGCCACATTTTTTCTTGATTTTCCATGGACACAATCCAGTAATTTGGCTTTTGGGGATCCAGACTTTCGCAGATCTTCTTCAACATTAGTGAATTTGAAATTGGCTGCTGCAGGATCCCACTCCAGAAGATTACTGCAACTTTTCTATCACACACACACATATGTATATATATATATATATATATATATATATATATATATATATATATATATATATATATATATATATATATATATATATATATATATTAACATTTTCTATATTGTTTTGTGTACTTACATTTCTTTTCTCATTTTCACTGCTTTGAGTATTTTCTAATATATATATATATATATATATATATATATATATATATATATATATATATATATATATATATATATATATATATATGTATATATGGGTGTGTGTGTGTGAAAAATTATAAAAATGTGTATATTTTTGTAAAATTGTATGTAATTTTTAGAATGAAATAAGCCCGAGCGTACCTGTATGAGAAATTTTCGTTAATACCTACGATTTGTCAATTTAGCTCAATCAGCAAGATAGCCTCCTGGCAATCAGTTGGCAGTGAATTTGACTATTACCTTTCTATTGATCGCTTTCTTCATCCTATTTTACATTAGTTATCGCGTTAGATATCTACCAATTCCATCTTTCTATGTAACAAGCTGAGTGATTTTTTCTTCTTCCTTGCCCATAACAATCGTCAACGTATGGGGAATATTCGACTAATGGGGAAAAGGGCTTGGTTCTCCCGAAAATGTACTCGTTTTGCCCGTATTATAATGATTGGTCCCACATTCTCCTCTGTTTTGTCCCTCCCAATCCAGGTCCTTGATAACAATTTCTTTTATTAGCTCTCCCGATCTAAATAGTTTTCGTGACAATATAGAAAATATAAATCATATTGTTCCACTGCAATATACCCGTAAAAATGATGTGGTCATTCATGTACAGGTGGACACTAAGGAGCCTACTTTATTTGGTGATTTATTTTTAACTAGAATATACTTGTCCAAAATGATGGGGTTATTGATGTATGGATCTGTACGAAGAATCCTAAAGCTATTCTGCTAGATAAGTTCAGAGAGTATTGGCACAGCAACGACGATGATAGAGAAGTCTGGCGGATTTTGGGGAAGATCTATGTCTCACGACAGACACTAAAAGTTTGATGATGAAGATGAAGTTATGAACAGAATTTGAAATATTTTGTGCATACATCATTCCCTTGTGCTCTGGTCGCAGGACGTATGTCCGTTTGTGGACGCGCACAGCGTTGAGTGAAATATAACAATGACACCCGGAGTTTTCCCCTTCATCATAAAATCGGGTATGAGCAGGATGGCTGATATATCGTGTTTGTTATGACACAAATGATGATTAAGCTGTTTGCTCAAGTTTCGTTGACCTTAACTATATCAGTTTCTTTTTGTCAAACGCTCGTCTCACATATCTACGGATTTACTTGTTTTATATATATATATATATATATATATATATATATATATATATATATATATATATATATATATATATATATATATATATATATATACAGAACAAAAGTTGCAGTAATCTCCTTCAGTTGGAATACAAGTTAGAGTGGAGCTTTCCATAAGTTTGGAGTGAATAAATGAAGTGAGTTCATACCTTATTTCTGAAATATTTTTGAATTTGACTAAACGTAATCGACATTTTATGACAATATATAAGCATTTTACGTTTCCATATTCTTCATATGATCATCATCATGATCATCATGATCATGATCATCATCATCAGTCTGTTGACGTCCGTCGTTGGGTATAGACCTTGCCTAAAGTTCACCAGACCTCTCTACCATGGGTATCGCGGACCCAGTACTTCCTGAAATCATCTAGTTCGTCACACCATCTTACTTTCTCACGACCATAACTTCGCACCAAAACTCCAGGGATCCTTGCAGTGAAACATGATGTTTAGTGGTTTTCTGGCCTTTATGCTACATTTCCAGCCCATCACCATTTGAGTTTTCTATCAGTTTTTATGATGTCTCGGACGCCTGTCGTTTCTGATATGGTTTGGTATCTTTTTATCTCTCCATGATTCTCTCATGTGCACGTTGCATGGTTCTCAGTTTGAGGGTCAATCTTTTGGTAAGGTTCCATTTCCCAGCTCTGTATGTGACAATCGGTAGTATACATTATTTTTTATATACCCTTCTTTTTAGGACTAGTGGGATTAAAGAAAAAATATGTTCTTTTACTTTACTTACATACACAGGTAGAAATTAAAATTGCAACGCCCTGGATATGTTTCGATTTACTCAAAATTAAACGTAGAGGTAAAAGAGATCAGACGTTCATTGGTTGGAAACTAAGGGGAGTATCAACAGTAATCAAACCAGATATTGATACACTATATATCCTCCTTTAACACTGACCATAAACTAAAGTAAGATATGGGGTCTGAGAACTGCAGATAGACCCCTTGTTTTGGGACCTGTGCACACGTTGATCTGTATATGTGGTCAGTTACAGTAATCCAGCTCTATTATCTCAGTTTAATCCTGAGTGAATTGAAACACAAATTCAAGGTGTTGCAACTTTTTCTCTGTCAGTGTATATATGTTACGCCGAATCGATGAAATTACCTGATTGGTGAAATTCTAACTAAAAATAAAATAAGAAATAAAAGGTACGTAGTTTCAAATTGATCAAAAGTTCATTCAATCAAAACCAGGATATACAACTAGTTTTTAGCAATCAAAAGTTTGTGGAATCCAACTTTTTTCAGACAACAAATATACAAATAAATACGTAGTCTTAAGATGTTTTTTCTCAAAAAAGTAGATATATACATAGTTTTATTTGGTCAACGGATTATCGGATAAAAACAAAGATATAAAATAACTATTTTTTACGATCAAAAGCTTATACAATCAAAGCGAAATTAAACATTTTTTTTACAAAAAATAAGTAAATATCATCAATTGGACCATTGCACAGATTTGTGGTAAGACACACACACACGTGTGTGTGTATATGTGTATATATATATACATGCGTGTATGTTTGCAGATGCGTCTGTGTATACGCATGTATACGAATATATATATATATATATATATATATATATATATATATATATATATATATATATATATATACACTGATGCACCCATATATTACGGGGTACGAATGTCAGGATCATAAGTAGGTAAGCCAGCCATGAGTACTCCATTCTGATGTGTTGAATACTGCATTTATGGGCAATAAGATATGTTTGAGTGACTCTGATAGACACCATATTGCTATGGTCAGCACTCTAGGTCAGAACATTTCTGAAACAGCATGGCTACAGGGATGCATACGTTCAGTCGTAGTGAATGAAGTGGTCTGTGGAGGGGAAAATCACCAATCACCGACAAGGCATTTGGCGACCAAGACTTATCGACGTGAGAAATGAGCGGATGTTTTTCGTTAAGTAAGCGCCAACATAAGGGCTACTGTGGCACAAATTGCAAATACTTTCAATCAAGATGAAGGAAAGAATGCATCACAACACACAATACATCGATTATAATTGCATATGGAGCTACCTGTCAACAGGCCAGTCAGAGTACCCAAGACTTTTCGGTGTTTGACCAACTAGTTCACTATATATATATATATATATATATATTGCTCTTCAGTTTCCAAAATCTCTGAAATACTTATACAGTGAGCAACCGATGTTGCCAACAAAAAAAATTTACACATAGAACCAAAATAATAAAGTATATGCAAAACTAGGAAAAAAAACCCAAAACACTGAAAAAAATTACATAAATTGCATTGACAGATACAAGGAAATAAGTGACTGAAGTGACAAAAAAAAAAACTGAAAAAGTTTTTGATGTTTAGCTTTTTAAGTTGTAAAGCTTTCAAGAAAACACACACACACACACACACATACACACATACACATATACACACACATATATATTTGAAACATCACACTGTTTTGAATACCGATTTTCTCTTGTTGACAGACCGCCTGTACTCAGAAGATTGGTGTAACGTAGCTTGTTTTTTTTATTTTTTACTCCTATGTCCCTTCTCATTTCTTCTGGACACCAATGCCGGGTGTCAAAGCCTTGGTAGGAACCCCACTTTTGAATGCTGATTTTCCAGGTTGGCAGGCCTCCTACATTTTACGAAAAAACACCCAAAAGTCTTCAAATTACAATTCCTGCTATCTTTGCCTCCTGCTATACTATTTCAAACTGAATACTAAGCAAAATGCACACAGCAACTATACTAAGAAAAAAAATAAAATCTCCTCCTTACTCTTCAGTGATGTGAAAACTGTAATTATTAATTCCGCTCTGAAATTGATTTTCCAGTGAATTTTCGGATTTTTGCAGAACACAGTTCACTGCAGGCTAAACTTGATTATGCGTTGACTCAACATTGGGGGAAAAAAAAAAAAACAATTTTTCGGATTCAGTCTTCGATTTCTGTCTTTTTTTTACACTTCGATGAACCTTCCAAGTTATATAGTTTGGCGTATTATTGACTTCAGGCAAAGCGTTTCGCATTCTCTGCTTTGCTTTGCTATGTATTCTTGATAAAAATCAAAAGTTTAACTCAATTCCCCCATTGAAAGAGGTCGACAAACCACGGGCCCCCGAGCCAAATAACGATCCGTCGCTTCATTTCATCCGGATCTCAGACGTCATTGAATTTTTGACGTTGCATACCAAAAACCTCCTCCCCCCCAAAAAAAAACAAAACAAAAACAAAAAACAAAAACAAAATAATCCCCCAAAACAACAACAACAACAATTCAAAAAACAACAAAGAAAATACACCTTTGTTCTCCTCATCTATCTTTGATTAGACAACATTAAAATTCAGTTTTGGGGAATAAGATTTGCAAAGTCCTCAAACGAATCAATGTCGTATAACTAAAAATGTTTACCACGCCTTCCCTCTATTCTATCAATATCTACGAAATTTGGACCACAATCAAACAAATACTATACAATACTATATCCCTCTAATAGAATTCTATTATTCAGCTGGATCAATAGTACAGGGACGTTTATACATTTATTCTTTTTTTGATCAAGAGGATATTCTATTAATTAAACAAGTACCATAAGTTCAATGATGCATCTACCATAGTAGTAGTAGCAAAAGGGGAGGATGAAGAGGAAGAGGAAGAAGGGGAGGAAGATAGGGAGCAAGTAATCTTCCCTTAAATCAATTGATCTTCATACTTGTAAAATAATGCGATATTGTAATATTCTGCAATAGATATTTTCAATAAAATCATTAATGGCTATTTTTGGCTATTTTCTGGCCATTTTCAGATATAGAATGTGGACAACGGACATTTCATTCAGACACCATTAGCAGCTGATTTCTTTCAACGGTGTTACATCTTTTAATGACATTACATCCCTTTCTTTTTCCTATTTCCGTTGATTGATATAACTAGTTGCAGGAATTACCATAAAAAAGATGGTGCTTATCACCAGTCCGCCTTAGAGGGGGCTCCGTTTTTTTTTCTTTCTGACGAACTAATCTAATCAACTTCTTTGTCTGTGCAGTCCGGGTTACTTACCAATAAATGGCCGATGGGCAAAATAAATGTCATAAAGGAAACTTGAAAATAGGAATTATCCTTTTAGATACACATCGTTATATTTTGTCTGAAACCAATGAATAACACACACTAGGATATCATTTGCGCTTAACGTAGGATGCCAATGAATCAAAGAACTCAATTTAATCGCAATTTATTTCAATCAAAACAAATTTTGAATCTGTTGAAAAGACACAAAAATCTTTAAAATATACAAGTGAGCATAGCATCCTAATATTTGCTGGCTGTCGGTCAGAATCCCTTGGTGAGCTGGATATATCCTGTGGGTCGTGGGTAGCCGACTCTTGGCGAAGACAGATATATTCCAAGTGCCCAATGATTCGTCTGATTACAAAAAAAAAAAAACAGTTCTATGCCATGCGAACTCTCCCCACTATCATGAGAGTGACTTTGTGCAACGAATTACGAAACTAATAATTTCTTATCGATATTCATCGATAAACACAGAGCGGCATAGTGTAGTAAGTTTAGTTGATCAGCCAATAAATACACATGGGAAATAAAATGATCATTTCTTTTGGCCTGCAGCAAGGTGACACAGCGTTGTGCATATCGGTGGTAGACACGGTTAAGGAAAAACACTAAACTGATAATCCAATAACAGCTAGCCGCTGTTTTTGTTAGTCGTGTTCACCATTGGTGGAGATGAGATTTTTTCTCTTCCTAGAAGACACTTTATATGTTTGGTTATAGTAATAGTGACTGTCGACCATAACTGTCAACATTAACATGGGGTTTTTCTCTTTTTTAGTTTGTCCGGCAGTCTTATTCAGTCTCTCTGGCTACGTATTTATGCATATATATATCACCTGTACAGGTACACCATTGGAGTAAGAGGGCTGATAATCTTAACATTCACTCCTTATTATGTCTAGGAGAAACGTTAATCTAAAAAAAGAAATTCTGAAAAATTCCCCCACCAAATACTTTTAGAAGAGGTTCGATTTACAATGTAAGTTCATGTAAAATAGTCCCCCAGTTTGTGCCTGGAAGTGTTCGTGCTTATCTTTTTTTCTTTTGGAAATTCGGACTTTTTTTTTTATTGTGAACACCATCCAACAAAAGACATGCAGAGTAATTCATTGATTGGCTACCCCTTTTTTTACCAACTTTTTATTTGATCATCCCAAGCATACCATGTTGCAACACTATTTTGTAATCAACCGTATTCATGAAGAGGGTTGAATACTTATTCTCCTCACTGTATTTACACAGAAAGAAAGCACAAACACTCTCTCTATATATGTGCTCCTTGCCTGAGAGTGGCTCTTTGAAGTATGAACCTAACGACCTAATGGTCTACCTGGCCATTCCTCGTAGGTTCACAGAATTTATTACATTCTTTTTTTACAATGAACGGTTTCCAGTTAGACCATTACTTCTTTTGAATGTTGACATTACCCATTGCCTGAAACGGTTCCACCAAGTTCCAAGTAGGCTGTATATATATATATGTGAAATTCGTGTTTGGTTTCCCATTTTTTTTTTTTGAGGCTTGGAGAAATTGCGTAATTTTATTTTAAATCATGTAGTATATATTATCGGATTATGTTTCAGATTATTTCATGGAGAATTTATTTTTTCAAAGATTTTTATACCTCAGTTTTGAAAAAAACAAAACAAAACAAATGAAACGTGTTGCCAATCGTGGCCGTGTTCGATAATCCCATAGAGCTGACAATACACATTCAGAATATGTTGGTAATTTCATTTTACTTGATGTTACATTTTTAATGAGATTGATGAGCTTGTCACAGTTTCAGAGACATATCAGCATGCCATTCTAAATTGACTGTCTTGCGAGAAATTTCCCTTAAACTCAGGAACAAGAACCATAAGTTCAAAGAAGCGTCCACCATCTATGGTTGGAGTTGCAGTAAAAAGAAGAAGAAAAAGAAGTCTTTCTTCGAGTTAATTGATTCTCATACGTTCTTAAACGTAAATGGGACCGACTGACCGACCGACCATCTAACCGGAGAGTGTCTACTAGAGATGTGTAGACAAAACTAAAAAGAGCAGTATTGGCTCCATTGTGAAATAATTTATACGACATTACTGGGCCAACAAGTAACTATAAGCTTAAGGAACGAACTAACTGAGCAATTTCCTCAGTCTCCGTAGAATTTATACCTACATGCTTTGGCTGTCTATACTTACAAATCAATGTTGCCTCACACTGAACTGTGCAGCAAAGGCGGACTTTAGAGAAAGTTCTGCATATATAATGATTTTCTTTTGCGAACTCTTGCTTCTCATACTTTTTTCTCTCTCTCTCTTTTCTTCTTTTTTTTACCCCTCCCCTCTCTCTCTCTCTCTGTCTCTGTCTGTCTGTCTGTCTCTCACAATAAAGCTGGCTCTTTACTTATTTGATACAGTACGCTAATCGATTTTTGGCGAGACCAATGACATAGTAAGGTCGGTGGAGCAATCAGTCACAGCTAGATCGATACAGCACGGCAGAAACGAAGATAGATGAAAAGAAATTATAGAGCGTCGGGCAGGTGAGGCACGCGTCACGTTCTGAATCCCAGGTGATGCCGCAAGGAAGAAAAGGAAAACAACTGAAAAAAAAAACAACAAAAAACAAAACAAAAAAACCCCCAAAAAACAAAAACACCATCGATAGCAACAACGCATACACTCGCGCAGAAACCAATCATCTCATTTCTTGACTAACTGATTTAAATAGAGGCTGCATCTACCTCCTTCGCTCGACCCCCCGCACCTTCCCCCGTCTATCTCTACTGGCATGATTATTTAGAGCGCTCTCTGGTGGTAAAGGAAGACTAATAAAAATACATTGATGAGTCAAAAACATTATGACCAGAGAGTCCAGTGATAGCTCGTCTGTAGGCATCGTGGAACTGTAGCCTCCACTAACCCGCCTATTTTATCCCACCCGATATGTATGTATAATACATATTTGAATTTTCACACTCGTCTCTTCAAAAGAAAGTTGCTATTAAGACAAGAGGTCTTACCTCACCTGATATCAAGGTATCTCAGCCAAGAATAAGTAACAATAAGAGGTACATTCGTAGCTTCAATTCAGAAGGGTACCAAAGGAAAGATTGGCAGAATTGTTGTTGAGTAGATTATTTTGTTTTCTGTATTTGTTGTCCGAAGGTGATGTAACATGGACGTATTTGAATATATATATACATATATATATATATATATATATATATATATATATATATATATATATATATATTGTGTCATCCACACTTAGCTGTTTCATCTCTTCAGTGTGGCTATAGACTTTCCATTATCCCATCCAGTACCGCGAGGCAGAATTGGAACCTTAATTTCAGACCCGTAGGCTGATATCCTACCTCTGGACTACGGAACTGGAGAGTCAGTAAGGCTGAATTTATGCGATATATTTATTTATCTACACAGAAATCCCTCATCCACCAGAATGCTCAATTCCTATAGAAGAGCATTGCATAAGCTTACAGTGGATGAGTTACCTCACTTAAAGAGTGCTCAACCCTGGATAGAGGAGCATTAATTATTGTGTCATATATATATATATATATTGGTCATATTCCTGTGTGCGTTATACAATATCATTATAATCCTTGAAAATTCTCTGAAGCAGCACCGCTACAACCTAAAGTGACAAATTGTCACTACCAGACATGGGGTGAGGGTGACTGCTACTTTCCCATAAAAACTCTGCAGTCAGCGTAAATCAAACCGGCGCAAAATCAACTTTTCTTTTCGCCCCTTTAAATTCCTCTTCATACAACGCTGTATAAAATACAATACTATTGACAATGATAAATAGAAATTATAACCTTCCCCACCTAAAAAACTTACAAAAATGAACAGTTCACACTGGGTCGTACTGGTGTTGGATGGGGGTTATCTAGGGTCGGAGGGCTTTCTAAGTAGATGAACTAACGAGAAGAGAACCCCTTTGCGGGCAGAAGTAAATTATTCATAGACCTTTAGAGACGGAGGGAATACAACAAGAACTTTCGAAGCAAAAGATGGAAGCAAGTCGTATAAAAACATACCATTTAGTTATGATATGAATAGGTGTGGTTTGTCAGTCAATAGAAACCGTCATCTTTGGGCAGCATGCTTTGTTGGAGCTGATCAATCAAAATATTTTAAAAAAGCAGAGATCAATCAATAGATCACTTCTCTCATCTATTGTAGGGCAGAGGTCATTAAAAATCTGAATTAAAAAAAAACAAAACAAAAAAAAAGCAAAAAGACAAAACGACCCTGAATGCTACCGGACACAAACTAAGTAATCAATTTAGCAATAAAATTGAAAATTGCCCCCGCCCCAAATAGGGGCAGTTGGGGCGGGAAACGAAGCAAAAGGTTTTTCCAGATTTAATAAGGGGTGGATGTTTGTATTTACAACCCTGTAGCTCTTTTGGCATGGTCTATTTGGATGATAATACATTCATAGCCATCCATCTAGACAAGCTTAAAAAATTAAGAAACCTCCGTTTACAGTTTGGTAGACAGCTTCAAAGAGTGAGACACTACTATCCGAGTGAAGTGTATTGCAGATGACAGCTCAGTATTTTAGAGAAGAATAGGAGTCAAAGATATCATAGAATCCATTATAAACTCAAATGGCAATG
>OY735207.1:55941278-55943778 GCA_963457665.1 Thysanoteuthis rhombus
TTGAGAACCGCTGATAACCTCAACTTCAAACTTCAACGTAAGATAATCCTCTATTAGACCCATAGTTGGTGCCCCATTGCGTTTATGCTTGTTTCTCGAAAATTCTAGTGATCCTACTAAAGGCGAGAAAAGTAAATTTTCATTGATCACTCCTTTTTCAATTTTTTTGATTTATCATCCATAACACGACATGCTGCCTAAAGATGTTGGTCACGAGACAGTTTCTATTGAGTCACAGACCAGATTTGTTTTCACTTATGATCACACACGTTTTATTTCTCTCTGGTTCAACAAAAAAAAATATGTCTTCTCGATGAAAATATCATTCCAAATTCTCTGTTCCAAATCCACATTTTCTTCTTTGGCATTTAATTTTCTGTTAAAAAAAACCCTTTCCTGCATTTGTCTCCATTTGCACTCTATAATTCCAGGTATGCGTCTTTGACCTTCTTTCTTTTTATTTCCATCTTTCGAATCATCGAAGTCCACGACAAGTTTTCAATTTCTTGTTAAAATTCATCATTTTTTTATTCCACGCATTTCATACTTGTTGCATCGTCTTTTCAACAAAAAAAAAAAAAAAAAAAAATCTCCCCTCCATCGATCTATTTGAAATAGATGTGATATTCCGAATTGGAACGAGGAAGAAGCGGCCAGACTTGAATGGTTTGTCTGGTGGGTGAATGAATGGCCTCCGTGATGTCTCTACAGACATTGGAACGTCCCCCCAGGGTGCATGCCTGGGAGAAGGGTATGGAGATCTTGGGATGTCCAGTCATTAAAATCTGGCTTTGCTGATGTAATCGAGAGGAAAGCAGGGAGTGGTACATCTGGCATCAGTTTGGCTTCAAGAGCGACCGGGACGACGTCAAATTGGGCGTCAAATCGTCTTTAGGGGGCCCCACTCCCTGGTTTGGTATCAGAGTTGTCCTTCTCCTAAACTGGTTGCCTTCCCAAGTCTAGTGATCCTAATCTGCCCAACTATTTTACTCATAGATTGGAGCAGGGGAAAGAGATGGATGATAAAATGGTATTAGTGCGAAGTAAACATAGACTGTTTAGACTGGAATTTCAACCCAGATCGCTGAATCCATTCTAGGAGCTGGTACCACCAATCGCAACCCCATTGTATGGTGGATACGATTCATATAAAGAGAAAAAAGCACTTAATTTTCCAAAAATGCTCTACTTCGACTGGATATTTACTTGGGACGTTAAAAGATCATACTAGGAGAGAAATCAGAAGTAAAGATTGTGTTGCACAAATCTTTCAAGTATTACAGGTAAAATTTGAAATCAAAATAGAAGCCAGTATTTGGAATAAAATGATATCTGACCATTTTGCCTGAAATTGGTTTGGGAGTTATATGGCGGTTGACATCAAAATAAGGGCTCGGATTTGACCAAAGCTTTTTGCATTTGCGACCAACTTTCTGAAAAATATTATTTGTGACATATTGCATGAGTTTTTTTCATCCAAATTGCCAGATATATAGAGTCATCCCAGCAGTTCAACTGACTCAGAAAAAAAGTATCGTAAGATATACAATATTATAATCAATTTCGTGACACACCTATTGATTATCGGCGACACACTGGAGTGTTGCGACACACAGTTTGGGAAACTCTGAATTAGACGACCAACAGTTGCTGATTATAAAAGTTTGAAACACAAAGTATGGGAAAATCTAAACGACAACACTCGAAAACTTTCATAAGAGCAAAGATCATTAAAACATGCAATATGTATTGCGTTGCATAAGCTTCAAAACCAAAGATTTATAAAAATCGAAAATACTTTTGATGCCCCCTAATAGTACCAAACAAAGTGTGTATATGTGTTTTTTTTACGAAGGGCACTGTATCATAGAGCGTTTATGTGGGTCTTCGTTATTCACTGGTAGGATTGTCGATTTATATCCGTATGAATGCCAGCTGCGTGTCTGGGTTTGGTTATCCTGCGGCCACAGACAGCCATTATTCATCTGAAATGCTCATTTCTCCTTGCTCATCGATCACTAAATAAACCCAATATAAATCATATAACTTGAGCAAGACTCTCATAAACCCATTAGTGGGAACAATATCACCGAACCAATTTGAGTCCACCAAACAAGGACCATCACAAATTATCCTGATCCAAGATATATTGAAAGAACACTGTCTCCTCCTTTGTTCCATTGATGCTCTTTTAGTCATTTGATCTCCAAGGGGGAAATGTTCGTTCCAAAGGTTCATATTTGGAAAGGTCCTGACTTTATGGTGTCAGGAGTGGGCCTACCGAAATTGTCATGTCAAATAATTTTTCGTCCGTCCTACGAAACTATGGCTTCGAAGCATTTCGAATACTTCTCTTCAGTGCTACCAGTCCAGATATTTCAATATCTAGATTTAGATAATTCTGAAGCGTGATGTCGAGGGAGATAATCAATAGAATCTATGAAGAATGATCCATAAGTTTAATTTCTTGGTCAATTCATTTTTATTACAAGAACTGAAA
>OY735207.1:55946278-56003778 GCA_963457665.1 Thysanoteuthis rhombus
CCTCCATTGCAAGATCTTACATTCCAGACATCCTTGGGAGGCTTCAGAATACGCGGCCGAAACGTTGTGATAAAACAACAAGGACCTGAACCTTTTTTCTAGAACAATGAAGGAATCTAATGTTTTTCAATTTCTGGGCAATGTATCTGGATACCTAATATACTAGAATTCCCCCAGAGAGCAAACACATCTACCAATGCCAGCGAAAGGGGAAGTAATTGTGCATGGATCCGATCTAATGCTTTGTCAGTTCTTTATACCCAATTATCCAGCCTTCCACAAAATATCATTGAAATTCATTGAGAAGTCTCGGACACAATCATGAGTGTATATAAAAAAGTAATTGAAAAAAATAAAAAAGCAACAACAACGAAAAACAACAAGAACAACAAGAACAAGAACAAGAACAACAACAACAACAACAACAACAACAACAACAAAATTGGGAAAAATTGTCTCAGTCTAAAAGATTCCTGGTTCTGCAATATTACTTCTCTAGCCTTACCTATAATAGAATAACAGACGAGTAGAAGGCAAAAAACGAGATCGAATACACATACCACGTTGACAGAGTTACATAAACAAAATCAAAAAGACCATTCATATAAATGAAGACGGGAAGGAAACAAACATCCATAAAGGCCACAAATCTTTTCGAATTATTCTGACAGTAAATAATCAATACAAGAAAGAAACGTATCGAGGTGGCCTCTTTCTGTTTCGGTAGACAATGGAAGAACACTGAGGTTATCTCTCCTGGGTGCAAAGCTGGGCGAAGCGTATGGAGATTCGAAGATTCCGCATCGACAACATCCACCTCTCGGTCTTGTTGAGGTAGTCCAAAAGGAAGTACGGCGATATGTTTGGCATCTGCTTGGCTGCAAAGGTTGCTCTCAGGGACACAAAGTTATCATCCAATCGCCTCAAAGGGGCTCCAGTATCTGGTAATCTAGTCTGCTTACTAAGATGCCTACAGAGCTCAGTCTGTCTTTGTATTCTTCCAAAGCTGGTGGAACGAGGAGATATGGATCTATGCCTTTCCATAGATCATTGGCGTAAAGTGAACGCAATCTGTCTCGACCGGATTTGAAATCGCTTCGCTGATTTCATTATCTATGCGACTAACCGTTAGACCACCTCCCTGGATCACAAATATCAATTTTCTTTCCAAAACATGTGACCTTTATCCATTCAGATTATTGGCACAATATAGTATTCTAGTGATCTTTCCCACCTCAGACCTTGTACAAGACTAAACCAAACTCAATAACTAATTTGCATTACCCGGACAGTGCCTTTTCCAAGGACCTGGACTTTATGCTTCACGCAACAACCTGCCATTATTGTCTTAAAGAACAATTTCCGTCTGTTGTACTAAAGTACGTGTTCGAAGTATTTAAGTTACCTCACTTCAGTATCACTAATTGAGATATTTTTCATTTGAATTTAGATCGATAGCCAATCTATATATTTTATATCTAAATTTAGATGTATGGTTATTGTAGATATTCTATATCTAAATTTAGATGTATGGTTAATGTAAATATTTTATATCTAAATTTAGATCTATAGTTAATGTAGATATCTTACGTCTGAATTTAGATCAATGGCCAATTTAGATGTATCAATATAATTTTAGATTTATGGCGGATATTGATGTTTCATATTTAAATTCAGATGTATAGTTTTTGATCTCCAATCTGTATATTTTTTCTATTTGTTTTTATTAGATTCCTGGAGAACCACTGATCCTAACAACTTCGTGCTCGATGCTGTAACATCCCGTGTGCTGGCTACTTTATCTGTGTATATATACGCCATTCGGCTCCCAACAGGAAACTTAGTTGACAGTTGAATGGTGTGTATGTATGCTCTGCAATAGCTGAAAGGATGTCCATTACGGTCATTTACGGTCGTCCGAAAGCTAAACTGAGAAAATGAAGGAATCCGAACTGACAGCAACTTCTTGAGTAGCCTTTTTGCTGAGATCTTTTTGCTGGGATCTTTTTGCTGAGATCTTTTTGCTGAGATCTTTTTGCTGAGACCTTTTTGCTGGGATCTTTTTGCTGAGATCTTTTTGCTGAGATCTTTTTGCTGCGATCTTTTTGCTGAGATCTTTTTGCTGAGATCTTTTTGCTGCGATCTTTTTGCTGAGATCTTTTTGCTGATATCTTTTTGCTGATATCTTTTTGCTGATATCTTTTTGCTGATATCTTTTTGCTGAGATCTTTTTGCTGGGATATTTTTGCTGAGATCTTTTTGCTGAGATCTTTTTGCTGAGATCTTTTTGCTGAGATCTTTTTGCTGCGATCTTTTTGCTGAGATCTTTTTGCTGGGATCTTTTTGCTGAGATCTTTTTGCTGAGATCTTTTTGCTGCGATCTTTTTGCTGGGATATTTTTGCTGAGATCTTTTTGCTGGGATCTTTTTGCTGAGATCTTTTTGCTGCGATCTTTTTGCTGAGATCTTTTTGCTGATATCTTTTTGCTGATATCTTTTTGCTGATATCTTTTTGCTGATATCTTTTTGCTGATATCTTTTTGCTGAGATCTTTTTGCTGGGATATTTTTGCTGAGATCTTTTTGCTGAGATCTTTTTGCTGCGATCTTTTTGCTGAGATCTTTTTGCTGAGATCTTTTTGCTGAGATCTTTTTGCTGATATCTTTTTGCTGATATCTTTTTGCTGAGATCATGATCTACATATAATGCTTGATGAACTGAATGGAGAAAGCAAAGAAGTTGGTTTCACATGGACTTCAATAAAACAAATGTAATGTGCAACAGACATGTTAAATACAAAGACACAATGATTGAAGTTGGAAACACAGAGCTAAAGAAAGCTGACCACTACGTCTACCCAGAACCACAAATCTCCATGAAATCCTCAAAAGAAGAAGAAATCAAGCTAATAACCACTCTGGGTTGACAAATTTTGGGAAGAACTAGAAAATCCTATTAGTCCTAAAAAGAAGGTTTGTGACTAGTTCATCCTGCCGATATGGAGCTGAAACATAGAAGCTTACGAAAAGATTCTCCCCCCTAAACTGAGATCCATGCAACGTGCACATGAGAGAATCATTCTCAAACTCATACTGTTGGATCACAAGACAGTACAGTATATAAGAGAAAAGACAAGAGTCTGAGATATCATAAGAACCATTGAAGGAGGATTATGTCTGATTACAAACGTTAAAAGGTTGATAGGCTATACATCGAAATTCGTATAACATGGAGGTCATATATTTGAGTTGCCCAACGGGTTGGAGTGTCTGAAACCCCCACACCCTTGTTCATAATGGAAATGAACCAATGATGATGATGATGATAATAAGCACAAACATACACACGCAAATACATACACACGCATGTACATACAAAGATAGAGATGCTTTCGATTGTAATTAGTTGTCTCAGAGAGAGTTTGCTTCGGTTCATCGATTCTATTGTCCTTGATTCTAACCCTGGGGCCATCCACTTTCCAAACATTGAATACAGATTGGAGAGACCAGTGTTCAAACTACAGTTGAGAATAAGACTCAACTCCAACTATAGGTAAAAGAGCAAATGGTGAACTGACTAACACCTCTTCGGTACTTATCACCTCGAAGTCTATTTCACATATTGCACATCCTGAAGAACTAATCGAGACTGAAAAACTAGTGATACGCAAATCCTGCACAGGGACAGCTGATGCCGTAGCCAGCATAAAAGAATTAGTTTGCTACTTTTCCCAGTGGTAGATATGCTACATCTAGCACAAGATTTGTCGGGTCACAAGGCAGCGCAGTGTCGAGTTCGAAGTTTTCTAGATCAGCGGTTCTCAAGAAATCTAATAAAAAATAAATGAAATGTTAGGAATTATGGATATTTCTCCTTTGTTCAAACTAACAAAATCTCTCTTGACTCCCCCCCCCCACCTTCGAATTATAGGAATCTGGATATAAAAATATCTAAATCGACAGCTCTGAAGAGAAGTAAACGAAACATTTCGAAGCTGTAGTTTCCTATGACGCACAAAAACTGTTTTATATGACAATTATTTCAGGCTCACTCCACCCACCGTGAGGTACGACCTCTTCAAAACACATATCTCCGGAACAGGCACTGCCTTAGCTTATTTCAATTAATCATGCTTTCTTGGTATTATTATTTTGTACCACCGCTGCGAGGTATTTTTTCCGTAGACTAATTTCTTGGGAAGCACTAAAGAAGAATATTTATGCAATTTTCATGTTTCAATGATAGCCTGAAAGAGAAAATCCTTCTGATTTCTATGACTTTACGAATCTACGAGACAGCGTTTGGCATTTTGCCAAATCCTGGCAGCAATGTTGTCTGCTGCATTTTAAAGATGTCTGCCACGTCAGGTAAATCAATCGTCTGCAGCCTTTCCTTTCACTCATGTAGCCATTTGGTTTGATGCATTGAAAAGATGCTTTTCTTTCTCTGTAATTAATGAATATTTTACATCATGAATTGATCGTGAAAGAAAACACACATATATATATATAAAAAAAACCCAAAGATTTTCTTCTGATTTTATTTATCTAAGATTCCATCTATCTATCATTAACGAAATGGATAGATGAGCTTATTAACAAGTGCATTAGTCCATTTCCGTTATGGCGTGGGTGTTCCAGACATTCATGCCCGTTGGGCAACTCGAAACTATGACCTCCGTGGTGTACGAGTTTTGATCCGTAGCCTATATACGGAGATGCCTAACTTAACAACGAGAGAAGTCCATCTCAGAAAAACAATTATTATGTATAAAATGATAAACAAAAAAAAAAAACAAACAAACAAAAGAACAAAAAAAATAAAAAACAAAAACACCTCCAACCTACGGATTGGTAGTCCCCTCAGCCGTCTCAGACCGCTCAGCCAATTAAAAATGTTATCAATCCCGAGTGTGCTCGAGCTGATCTCTAGTCGAAAAAAAACCAAACTGCCAGTGCGGTGAAAGGAGTGGTCCCCTCTGATCCCCCACATCCGAGAGTTAAATCAACAGCATATATAGCTTTTGATTGTTTTGTCAGAGCAGTCATATTAGCGTGTACTTGTTTAAATGCAAAGATTGGTCTATTTTAGTTTCTAACACTAGACACGGAAGAAAATAAACATTTTTGACGTATCGTGCTTTATTGACTCAAACACAAAAAAAACAAAATTTGCGCTGTTTATAGGAACGGCACTGTGATAAATGATCGTGTCAAAAATGATTTGTGGGATTGGGAGGGAGTCCTCTATTGATAGTTCCTTCTGGCGAACCAAACGATTGGTTCAAACGAAGGCTAAAGACAGAAATCGATTAAAAGCGTCCAACCTGAATCGGTTGACTGAAAGGACGTAATATCCTACCATGATAACTCCTTGACGGCAAATTTCATTAATGTCCAGACAGAAATGGTTTAAGTTCAATAGGAAGTTTTTCGCTCATCCACCGAACTCAACAAATATTGTACATTTGTTTTATCATTCATATTAGTCTTCACAGAATTCCCCTGATGAAATAAAAACAAACTGTCCTTGGAAGACCTCAAAAGGCAGCTAGAGCAGCTCTTCTCTCTGGAAGATGAAAAGTAACTGAAGGAGTTTCGATGTTGTCTAAAATGATAGCAGAGAATTATCATCATCCTTTTAGGATGCGTCATCGGACCTGAACCTTCCCCAAGATTCTCCAAACCTCTTTAATCATGAGATTAAAAATCTTAAAGGTTTTTCCTATCAAAAACGTAATCTTATAGATATATGTTTCCAAATATTCTAATCGTATTTCCTGTGGTTACTTATGAGACGTTGTTATCAAATAAAACTGTATTTTGATAACTGAGAAATGTGAAGTTGAATGTGAAGTTGAACAAAATTTAATATTCTAAAGATTAATAGCATCTTTTCCTTTTTTTTCTTATCAAATACAGATGTTCAAT
Source organism: Thysanoteuthis rhombus (assembly GCA_963457665.1). Lineage (NCBI taxonomy): Eukaryota > Metazoa > Mollusca > Cephalopoda > Oegopsida > Thysanoteuthidae > Thysanoteuthis > Thysanoteuthis major. Next base: position 55,952,208 of record OY735207.1, read on the forward strand.
AACTGGAATGGCTCCCTTGTTAGCCTTTGGTTTTCGTATAATTGAAGGGACACATGTAAGTGACGAAACGTGCATTTTGAAGTTTTCAGTAAAAAGAACAAAAGACTTTTTCTTGGTTCTTCATTTTGGTGACAGGTCATAAGGACTGAGAAAACATAACACTTCCTGTTTGTGTTGTTTTTTAGTCGACCATAAAATCCACCCCAGGTGACACTGAATAAAATAATAATGTGGGATCCGAATTCAAGCTCTCACTGCTAATAACGATCTGATTTCCGTTAATCCATCCATCTATCTATCTAGCTTGCTAGCTGATACTAAAATTCTGACTCCGTTTATCTGCATGTAATTTCTTAGAAGCCAGAATGGTGCTTTGTTGTCAGAGGTATAGATCCAGATCCCCCCCCCCAAAAAAAACCCCCAAAACAAACTGATCTCTTATTTGGGCAAAGGTCATATTTAGGCCTTCCAAATTGACCTGCTTGAGAACTTGCCTTTGGGGCAGGTTCCATGCCGGTAATAAAAAATCCAAATTGAGTGAAAGCTAATGATAACTTACGAGTTGAACTCGTGGAAACTCCAGGGGTGATGACATCTAACATTACTCATTATTTCATGCCTCTGCCCATCTTTCACTCTTTCTCTGTATCCTCAGATTTTCTCCCTTATCCCTTCCAATCTTCGTTATCAATCCATGTTTTATCCAAATGTCATACAAACATGGGATCAGTTTCATATGCGAAAATATTCCCAACCTCTCTGCAAACTACCTAACTTTCTTCTCTCCCATGTCTTGAACCATTTTTAAACTACCAAACTTTCTATTCTATCTTCTCTCTTACTAAGCCCTTATTGAACTATCTAACCTCTTCTTTGTTTTATTTCTGGTAGCGTAAGGAACGAAGAGGTAGGAACAAGAAGAATTATAAATTGTATCAATATTTATATCAAATCCACAAAAAATGCAACTACATCCGGCAAGGCATCAGATTTTACAGTGTAAATAGTCCATTGAGTAAACACTGGTCACATGAATCTTTTTTAAAAAATTTTTTACTTCTATCACAAAGTTGGAAGAGGTATATGTATTCACTTTTTCTGTTTATCTCTGCACCCAGTATTTCCAAAAGTTCTCAATGAATTCCAATGACGTGGGAAATGGGCCACAGGCTGAGGAATAATTGATTGAATATAAAGGCAGATCCCAAATTTTCGCACTGACCTCCCCAGCATCATAGTTATATATAACCTGATTTTCCTTCAGTCTCTTGTTGGTGTATGGTTCTGGTAAAGGGGTGCAATCTCGGTGTGCTTCCTATTCTTGCAATCAAACATACAATGCTTCTTTTCTAAATTCCTTTTCCAAGAAAAAGCTGCTCCTTGAAACAATGAATAATATTCTTGGCGTATCGAACATTGTAGATGTTTGTGATTTAGTAATTACATTACTGCTAATAGCAGACATTGAAAAAAAAACTAGGTTCAAGTCAAACAGGGATGCAGACTGTAAAAGCAAAATAATCTATGCCTGATTAGTTTCTTTTGATGGTTGACAATCACAACCACATTAAACAAAAATAAAATCGAGATAATATCTCATCTCATGTCTGAATTGAAGAAGGTAATTTTATTCCCGTTTCTCAGGTGTGCTTTATTCACGTAAAATAGAACCCCGTTCATGACGCTTCAAAATTAACAATCTCTGCTTGTGACTAAAACGATATCTCACGTGTCACAACCTGATACAGTAATATTTCAGTTAGCGTTTCAGATATATCCCTGAAAAATGCACAACTGAACGAAAAAACTGGAGCCTTATAAGATAGCATGAACAGAAATTGTATCAATAATCATTTTTTAAAATATCCGATGTTGTTGAGCCCCAGCGAGATAGAATAGATTCATCATCGTCGGTCTTTAATCGTCCATCGTCAGACCTTCCCCAGGATTTGTAAGATCTCTCAATCACGGGCGTTGCAGAGACAATACTTTCTAAACTGGTCTAGTTTGTCCCTCTATCTTGTATTCTGTCGGCCTCAGTTACGCATGTGATCTCTTGGGATCCATGTTGTGAGTCGTAATGGCAATTAGTTGTCTGTCATTCTTGCAACATGACCAGCCCATTGCCATTTGAGTTTTTTAAGGGATTCTATGTTGTCTCAGACTCCTATTCTTTTCCTGATATACTGTGCTGTCTTATGATTTCTCCATGTGAGGTTGACTATGATTCTTTAATGTTCCCATTGCATGCTTCTCAGTTTGCGGGTCTATCTCTTGGTTAGATTCCATCTTACAGCTCCATAGGTGACTATCGGGTGGATGCATTGGTAGCGTACTCTTCTTTTTAGGACCATTGGGATTTTCTTATTCTTGAAGGTTGAACTTGCTCCACCAAAAGCTTGCCATCCAAGAATGCTCGATTTCTTCATCTTTTAAGAATTTCACAGGAATTCGTTGTCTTAAGTAAATGTAGTGGTCTACTTTCTCCAGTCCTGAGTTTTCAGTTTTGACCGTTGTGTGTTCATTTCGGACATGATTGTTGCACATGACGTTTGTTTCTCAGAAGTAATGCGGTTCATATAATGTGGTATCCATTTTCCGGAGTTTGTGCACGAATACTAAATGCTGATATATGTCGCTATGTGATCATTTTTTTTTTGTATTTTTGCATATATGTTTATTCTAATACACATGGCACGTTAACCGAAGTGTATCATCATCAGTCTTTTAACGTCCGTCGTTGGACATTGACCTTCCCCAGGATGTGCCACACTTCTCCATCATGGGCGTTGCAGAGCCAGTACTTTCTGAATTTGTCTAGCTCGTTCCCCCATCTAATATTCTGCTGGCCTCGGTTGCGCATGTGATCATAGGGGATCCATGTCGTGAATCATGATGTCCATCGGTTGTTCGCCATTCTTGCAACATGGCCAGCCCACTAACATTTGAGTTTTTTAATTGATTCTATGATGTCTCTGACTCTTGTTTTTTCCCGGATGTACTTTGCTGTCTTGTGGTCTCTCCATGTGAGGCCCAGTGTATAGCATAGACTATAGCAGAGACTGTCAGTGATGTTTTCTTTCATCATTACCTGTTTCGGAAAAGCAACGTTCTTAAATTTATCATGGAAATAAAACATAAAAAAAAGCCATAAAGATGAGCACCGAATGAGACAACGCAAGGCAAAGTATTACTGTATTTCAGTGTTAAAAAAAGAGATTGATTCTGAAAACCATTTTTGCAAGCCAGCAGTATATGTTTACGCTAGCATTATTATCAACATCGAAATCCTGTCTGCCCCTGGATACCGATACTTGATACTGACTTGAAGATACGTTTTAAGACCCATTCAACTTTAAAACTTAATCAGGCCCACTTCTGGAGGAACCTATCGCCGTTTAGAATTGGGTATAATAACGCAAAGTATTGTAAAGATAATACCAGACGACAAAGCCATATAAGCAAAACAGGAAACAGCTTTCCTCATCCAGTTAAATGGACGTGGCGTAGATTTTCAACAAAAAGAAAGATAATTCAATTTTCTAATCTATCAATCTTCAACCGACTAAAAGCCGACACTCCATTTCAGTCGAGTGCCACTTTAAAAAAAATCTTTCCTGCAAAATCTCCGTTATTTTTCTAAAAAAATAATCTCTATTCACAGCCGGTAAAATTTCAGTCGACTTTAAAATGGCAATCGTAAGTGTCTATAAAATGGTTACCCTGATTCTTAATTCTAAAGTTACAAACACTCGCTCACTCGATCTTAAAAACGGTGCACAACTTTTGTACCTCGTTTTTTTTTACATCGAGTGAGCGAGTGTGTGCAGAGTGCTGATTACCCAATATGATTTATGTACCGATTCTTGTTTTGGAAAATAAATGAGAATTCGTGGAACTTCACGATTCACAATTGGGGAAACCATCCTATAGTGGACCGAAGTTAAGTATAAATAAGGATTAACCCTATTTCATACTGCCCCAAAATGTTCCTATAATTATTCAAATTTCAAAATTATTTCGGGGGCCTACTTCACCCCGGAGCTCCAGGTGTATGGGCTCGCTGCACTTCCCAGAACCACAATCTACATTAATGACGTAGTGGGGTGGATTTTAGTTTTGAGCTCCAAATATATCCCTGTCAACACCCATCTCCGTTCGAAATTGACGATTCCAATCAGTCGCATATCGACTTCTTTGATCACTGTCTGGATAGTCAGGATGGGTAGGTTGATCTCAGAGAGGTCAGATGCATAATGAGTTTATTGTTACAAAAATGTGGTAACAATGACGCTGGTCAATTTTGAAGCAATATTCTTTTTATGATTTTGATCTTAGACAAGGTGCCTACAGTTGGCCCCATTGAATTCATACGTCCGGGCCAAATGACCGCCTTGCCCCCGCTCCCGCAAGAAAATACTCAAAGCAATGAAAATGAGAATAGAAATGTAAGTACACAGAACAATATATATATATATATATATATATATATATATATATATATATATATATATATATATATATATATATATATATATATATATATTTTGATTAAATCATAAAAACTCATGAAATTTTATGTTCAACCCAGACTGCGTATGTTTTTCTGACTGGATGAAAAAAAAATCGTGGGGATATCTGGATAAATCTTTTGACTTAGAAAAGCATATTGATAATGCTGCCTGCCAGTGTTTTAAATTGATTGAAGATATTAATAGTAAAGGAAACTAACTTTACAGCAATGGAACTGAACAGGCTGCTCACTATATAATTACCATCAGATCAGACTGTTATAATTCTCTTTCCTTTGGTCTGAATAAATCGCTAATTAACAAATTACAAAAAGGTTCAAAATGCTAGTGCTCGTTTAGTTTTGAAACGTAGGAAATGTGAGTCAATTAGGACCGGCATCATCAGTCTACATTGAATCCAGGATAGCAGAGAGAGTAGTGTTTAAAAACTTAATTACAATTTTCATATGTCTGCCTGATATATATCTCTATGAGCTCCGTGCTCTAATTAACATCAGGGTTTTTAGATGCTTTGACTTTAAAACTTGATTTCATCAACAAGACACATGTGTGCTGGAGTTACAGCTACATGGCTTCCAGACTTTTGAATCAGTTACCCAATAATATCCGGACCATGAAAGCAGTAACAAATTTGAATAAAAAGAAATAAAAACTTTCTTGTTCCGGGATATAAAAAAAATATAATTCTATGAAGTCAGTAAATAAATACACTTCTTGACTGTGGCTTCCTGCTTTGCGATACTGGAATAACTGGCAAGTTGACAAGTTCTACTTTCTTTTAACTCTTAACAGGCCTTGCATTTTTTTTTACGGCAACGATTACAGCGGTTTTCAAGCCGTTTCGTCCATTGGGGACTTGGGTATTGAGATGATGGTGATTGCTGTTGTTGTTGTAGTAGTAGTAGTAGTAGTAGTAGTAGTAGTAGTAGTAATAATAATAATAATAATAATAATTAGAAGAAGAAGAAGAAGAAGAAGAAGAAGAAGAAGAAGAAGAAGAAGAAGAAGAAGAAGAAGAAGAAGAAGAAGAAGAAGAAGAAGAAGAAGAAGAAGAAGAAGAAGAAGAAGAAGAAGAAGAAGAAGAAGAAGAAGAAGAAGAAGAAGAAGAAGAAGAAGAAGAAGAAGAAGAAGAAGAAGAAGAAGAAGAAGAAGAAGAAGAAGAAGAAGAAGAAGAAGAAGAAGAAGAAGAAGAAGAAGAAGAAGAAGAAGAAGAAGAAGAAGAAGAAGAAGAAGAAGAAGAAGAAGAAGAAGAAGAAGAAGAAGAAGAAGAAGAAGAAGAAGAAGAAGAAGAAGAAGAAGAAGAAGAAGAAGAAGAAGAAGAAGAAGAAGAAGAAGAAGAAGAAGAAGAAGAAGAAGAAGAAGAAGAAGAAGAAGAAGAAGAAGAAGAAGAAGAAGAAGAAGAAGAAGAAGAAGAAGAAGAAGAAGAAGAAGAAGAAGAAATTACCTGACCAAAATGACGAGGTTATTCATGTTTGGATCGGCCGAGAGCTATTTTATTAAATATTTCAAGTATCCTAATTCAAAGTTTTTTTGAAGTCTCAACTCAACTTGAGCTATTTCAATGTGTTGAGATCAGACATGACATCTCCATCACAGAAGTACATTGAGTCACAATTTGAGAGTGTCTTTGATGTGGGTTATATTTTCATGTCACCATAGGAAGGTAATCAACCAATTAGAACATTCCATTTGAGCACAAACAAACAAACAAACAAGCAAACAAACAAATGCATAAACAGAAAAAAATGCATGTGAGCTTATTGTGTGGTAAGATCATCATCATTATAATTATTTGCAATCTCACACCAGTTGCCTGGTGGTTACCACTGGAGGTTGAGTGACAGCAAGTCTCCTCAAGTCTTCAGTCCTCCTTTCCTCATTCTCATAGACCACAGTAATACTGTGGTGTACAGTTTCACACCAGTTGCTCGATGGTTATTGCTGAAGGCTGAGCGACGATAAGTCTCCTCAGGTTTTCAGCCCACATCTCTTCTCTCATTCGCCTTTCACGCCAGTGCTTTGGTTCACATCTCCGCTTCCATTTTCCTTCCTCTGTTAGGCCACTGCTAATATTTAGTGTTGCAGTCTTTATATATCTAGCACTTTCCTCAGTATCCGTGCGGTTCCTAGTAGTGCTGTGGTCTGTACAGTCTCAACCCTTCCTTTTATCCTGAGCTCCTCCAGTCTTGCCCTCAGTGTCTTTAGGACAGTTCCTAGTGCACCTATTCTTACCGGTACTACCCTGACTTTCATGTTCCACATCTTCTTCAGTTCTCTTGCTAGATCCTGGTATTTTTCCAGTTTTTCACTCTCTTTCCTCTTTACTCAATTATTTGGCAGGTTTTCCTCTTCTTGTTCTATCATTATTAGTAGTAATTTCACACCAGTTTATTATTATTATTATTATTATTATTATTATTATTATTATTATTATTATTATTATTATTATTATTATTATTATTATTATTATTATTATTATCATTTCTGTTGTCGTTGTTGTTATCATCATCATTGGTAAATTGGCAAAATGCAACATGGAATTTCCTCAAGTTTTGCTAGTATGTATTCGAGTTTATTGATTTCCTCCTTGTGTGCAAGTTTAATTCACCTCCCCAGGCCGTTTTATTGTGACTCAATGTATTCCAGTGATCTGTTCCTATGCATCTTCTGCTATTCAAATTTTGATCTTGGTTTTTCGTTTTAAAAAAAAGTAAAACAAGCCATTTTATTAAAGATCGGGAAAAGTAGTTCACTCAAGTAGTCAATATTGATTTTATTGTAAAGTATCTCTGAGGAGGAAATGCGCAGTCAACACAGTTAATTCATACATTGAAATGCTCTCGCACTCAAAACGACATCCTGAGTTGATCATATTTCATTTTTTCCAAGCTTTCAATTTTTCTTCTTTCCTTTAGTTTTCAGTGACATTTCCTTAGCCTTGAAGATGAGTTTGAGTTTCTCGAGACAATTCGAAAAGAATGAAGTGGATTTTACCTCAACATCGTTTGAAATGTAATAAAACGCTTTTTTTTTTCTTCTCTGCTCTGGTACAATTGCATTCTGGGAAGAAATCAAGCTTCTTTTTTTTAAAACTCTTTTTCGGTCGTTTTATGTTTGGATTTTCTGGTTTTCATTTGAAATGCTTTCTTGTATCGCTAATGAATCAGATTGTTGCTATAAAGCGCGGTTCTTGGAAAAAAATTACAGAAAAAAAGGTTGGTAAAGCAAAATTATGAAGAAAAATTACTGAGAGAGAGAGAGAGAGAGAGAGAGATACAGAGAGAGAGAGAGAGATAGAGAGAGAGAAAGAGAGACAGAAAGAGAGAGAGAGAGAGAGGGGGAAAGAGGGAGAGAGAGAGAGAAGGTGGAAAAGGGAGCGAGGAAAGCAGAAGAAAAAAGAATGAAAAATAAAAATAATCAGAAAGATAGAAAAAGATAGAAAAAGCAGATAACCTAGAAGAGAGAAGGAAAAGAAAGAATGAAAGAAAGAAAGAAAGAAAGAAAGAAAGAAGGAAAGAAAGACAGAAAAAAGAAAAAGAGATAACAAAGAAGTGCAAGAGGAAGAAAGAAACAAAGGAAAAAGGAAGAATAGGACAGCGAAAAACGTGAAAGGAACAGGTGTAAGATTAGAAGCAAAAGGAAAAAAATATGAAAGAGAAAAAAAGGAGTTTTAAAAGAAGGTTGGAAAAAGAATTGCGATAAAAGAAAGAAAATAACCAACCGGTGGAAAAGAAAATTGGACAAAAAGGACAAAGAAATGAAAGCGAAAATCAACAGAAAAGAATAAGAAGAGAATAATGAAATTAGTGAAGAAATAATAATGGGTGAATGAAAAAGACTGAATGAAACGATGAAAGAGAGAAGGAGAGAGAATGGATTATGAACTGTACAGGATGAATAAGGGTTGATTGTAAAAGAAAGAAAAGGTGAATGAAAGGAAGGAAAACAATGAATGAACACGAGAAGAAATAGCGACATAAGAAAGAAGGAATGGTGAATGATTAAACTAATAAAAGGAACAGAAGAAGAATGATGATGATGAATAAGCGCAAGTAAGAATGAAAAAAAATGGCAAATGATTTAACAAAAGAAAGAAAGGGGAAGGAATAACGTTTATACATAAGGAAATAAAAAGAAAAGAACTGAAAAGAACAAAGAAAAATGGATAAATGAAGAAGAAATAGAAAAGAGAAAAGAGTGAATGATTTAATGCGAGAAAGAAAAAGGAAGAATATGAGAAAGGAAGAACAAAACTGAGAAAAAGAGAGTTATGTTAAGAGGATGAAAAAAAAGAAGAAGAATGAACTTTGAAAATAAAAGAATAGGAGAAAAAAGAATGAAAGAAACGAAGAAACAAAGAAAAATGGGGATAATGTAATTCAAGAAAAGGGAAAAAGAAGAAGGAATTATTGAATGCAAGAAAAAGAAGAAAGAAGATGAAGAAAAAAAGAAAGAAAAAAGGATTCATTAATAAAAAAGAGGGAGGATGTGAGAAAGCATAAGGGTGGGTGATTTAGTTAGGAAGAAAAGAAAGAAAGAGATTGAACGTAAGAATGAAGAAAAAAAAAAGGAAAAAAAAAAGACTGGACCGAAGGGAAAAAGACGAAAAAAAAAAAAAAAAAAAAAAGAAATGAACGATGAATGATTGAACCGAAGGAAGAAAAGAGGAATTAATGAACACATAAGATGAAGAAAAAGAAAAAAAGAAAAAAAGAATAAAGAAAGACAGGCCTGGTTACACACTCTAAAGAAACCGTTTTTTGGCAACATGCCATGTTGGGGGTGATCAACCAAAAAATACATAATCGGATGATCGACGAATGAGGTACTTCTTTAGACTTTTGTTGGGTAGCAATCACAATAGATCTGAATTTTCAAAAAAATCGTGAATACTTCTGGATCTAAACTAGTGAACCAATTCAACATGAATGTGTATCGTGAATTGAACCTCTCGCTGATACCTAGAGAAGAGTTACAAAAAAATGGTGTCTTCTATTCTTAATAAGGAGTGAATTTTTCAAATTTTCAGCCATCTAGCTCCACTAGTGCGGTCTGTGTACATGACACACAGATACCAAGCGAGCCAGCCAGCCAGCAAGCCAGCCAAACTAACTTGAGAGATTATCTTGTTATCAACCGCTCTACGGCAGGCAATTAGTTGTTGCAAATACTGCAATAAAAACTAGGAAACTCTTAAAGAGTGAACGTCTCTGCCAACACCGGACGCCAAGTAAATCGTACGAAAATCCTTGATTTGCCCCGAATTCAGTAATTTCCCCCTTAGCCCAGTAAATAACTAATAGAATAATAAAATTTAATCAAAATAATCGTTTCACGTTTTAATGAATCCCTCAACGACAATGGATTCAAATTTAACTACTTCAAGATACAGACATTCTGTTCGAAATTGCTTTTTCCCTTTTTGGAGAAATACCAAACGATACACAGATTTTTCTCACTTATTCCTGAAGGCAGAAAAATGTTTAATTTCTATTTCCCTATATTTTACTTGTTATCCCCAACCGAAAGAGTCACACGGTATCTCTGATAATCTAGAAATGGTTCTATTCTTATTGAACAGGCCCTTTTTGAAAGAAAAAAGAAAAAAAAAGAATTGTCCTTGGTCGAACTGTCTAGCGTTATCAGTAGATTTTCAATACGATCAGGATGCGGGAGACGATAACCTCACGTAGTGATCAAAATGTAAATTCACTTCTGACAATTACCTCTAAAAATAAATTGTAAAAACTAGCTACAAATAGGGTTGCCATTTTTGCCATTTTACAGCCAGATTTGATGAATTTGGCCTCTTTGTGAAGCATTGCAAGATAAAATTTTTTGATTTGGCAATATTTAAATTTTTGGCCTTTATTTGGCATCTTTCCATTTCATTCGAATATTCTATATAAAAAATTAGAAAAAGAAATTTGACGAATTAATTTTTTGCACTTTGCATCCATAAACCTTCGTCTCCTCAGGACACTTATCAGTTTGAAGAAAAAAATCAGTTCTTAAGATTAAGTGAGGGGATGGGGTTCTATTCACAATTTAATTGCAATGCTAAACAGGATCCCTACTTTCTGCCACCCGTACGAAAAAAAAGAAGTTGACTCTGCAGCAGTGATATTTTTATGAAATTCTTTTTCATATTTTGGTTATATTCTCATTTTAGTGTGTACTGCATTATTCGAGTGTCTAACATGAAAATCCCATTAGTCCTAAAAAGAAGGGTATACAATCCTCTCGATAATGGAACTGAAACAGAATCTAACCAAAAGATTGGCCCACAAACCGAGAACCATGCAACGTGCACATCAGAGAATCACGCTCAACGTTACATGGAGTGATCACAAGACAGAACACTATATTAAAGAAAAGACAGGAGTCATACACATCATAGAATCCAATGAAAAAAAACTCAAATGGCCAGGGGCTGGTCATGTTGCAAGAATGACGGACAACCAAAGAACATCACGACCTACAATGTTGATCCCAAGAGATCAATTGCAAAACTGTCAGGCAGAAAAAAAATATCTATCTATCTATCTATCTATCTATCTATCTATCTATCTATCTATCTATCTATATATATATATATATATATATATATATATATATATATATATATATATATATATATATATATATATATATATATATATATATATATATAAAGACGGCGTGACGAGTCGGACATGTTCAGAAAACCCTTGATATAGTGGTTGTGCTAATCGTGCAGAATGTCTATGTCCGACAATGACCAATGCTAAAAGATTGACGATTATGAACGATTTTTGAATTTGGACATTTTGGGGGTATTTGTGCCCAGAAACGAACCCAAACTATCCGGCAACCCAGATTACACTGTATGCAATGGCAAATGGATTTTCTTATGTGAATTTTTCTTCTTTTCAACTGAATAATATTATTGTTATTCTGCGCGTAACCCAGTCTGGTATAAGGCCAAAAAAAAAGAGTCAGAATCTGAACAAATCTTTTACTAAACGTTGAATACAAATTTTGAATTGTGGTCATTAAAAAGAAGAGCTGTCCTTCCAGGAAAGCTAGTAATATTGCTTTATTTTTGCCTCCCTTGCTCCAGAGACAGTAGTCTCTAATTACAAGCAGTAATTAATTAGTGATTTATTCTAAAACTGGAGCAGTACCCGTTCCATAGGTGCAAGTCTTGAAGGGACCAGACTTTATGGTGTGTGGTGCAGCCTGCCATACGTGTCTTTTGAAATCATTTTCCGTCCGTTGTATAAAACTACAGCTTTGAAGTATTTCATTTACTTCTCTTCTGTGTTGCCAATTTAGATATTTTATATCTGAATTTAGAACTACTGCCAATTTAGACATTCTATATCTTTATTAAGATCCTTCATGAATTTAAATACTTTATATCTAAATATGGATCAATAATTTTGGATAGAAAAATTATAATCAGTGATTTTTTAAAATCTATTTTTTATTACACTTCTCGAGAGCTGTTGATCCAAACAATTCCAAACAAGACACTGCAATGTCCAGAGTGCAGACTGATATATATAAATATATAAACTTCGCACAATGGCAAGTTGTTGATATATTTCGGTGAATAAACTAACGCGCGCACGCAAGCCCACCAGCAGATTTCTGCAATTATAGCTAGATAATTGAAGCCGTTACAATGAAAATGATTCCAAGCAGTAATTATGAATTTGCTATTTTAATAAAATTGAGGGCGTAACATTCCACTGAGAAATGTGCAGAAATATATGGCCAGAAGATTGCCAACATTCCTATTGTTGCACCACTTCTTCATCCTCCCCCTTCAGACATTTTGTGCATTTAGAGTGTTTTTACATATGTTGATAACACTTGTATATCGAAAACATGGGCCACTTGTTATTTTCCCATTTATTTTGGTGTTTACGTGATAGATAAAACTGGCATTGTCTCAATCTTTAGTCATGGACTTCTGGAGAATTTATTTCTCTTGCAAATAGTAATAGCATCTGAGTGGGAAAAATGGATAGTCTTATTGCAAGGGCTATATATTTTAAACTAGATGAATACCTGACCCATGGAAAAATGATTCAGCACAAACACACACACACACACACACACACACACACACATATATATATATATATATATATATATATATATATATATTGCTGATTGTTGAAGACTGCGTAAGGCACGTAATGTTGACATTCACCGGATAAAAATGTAAAAATCCTTATTATATATATATATATATATATATATATATATATATATATATATATATATATATATATAAATTTATCGTGTCATCCACACAGCTGTTTCGTTGTATTACAACTCCTCAGTGTGGCTACAGACTATCCGTTATCCTATCCAATAGCACGAGGCAGGTTTGTTTAATCATAAATAGAGCCCCCCATCTCTAAAACATTTAAATATGATTTTTTTTCAAAACCTTTCGATTTAATTTCGATTCAGGAAAGAATTTCCTTCACTTTTGACCGCTTAGAAATTTAAGTATAAACGTATGCAATAAGAAGGTATGTATGTCGGTGGAAGGTAGGTCCCACTTTGGCATAACAGTTACATTGTTTTTAGAAACCCCTCTAGAATCCTCAAAAAATCTTTTTTTTCTCGAAACTTTTTGTTATAACCCCCCCCCCGATCCATTGAATGGGCGTGCCATATTTGGTTTGGTTGTACCCATGTTTAAGTACATTTTATAACGTGACTGACAAACACATAGGCACCCATCACTTATATATTCATTTGCATGCAAACATACTGACAATTTTCACTTATATATTTGAGATATTGTACCTCGTGAAAATCAGATATTTGCATTGTATTATTACAAGATTAGAAATGATTCGAAATTGAAGCAAAACTACTAACTTTCCAAGAGAATCTGCATTCTTAAGGACCACGCTACCTTACTTGTACCAAATTCCGTTTAGCTGGATACTAATATAGGACAGATAGTGCAGATTGGACTCACTATTTTTGCAATGAACTGCAAAAAACATTACCTTACCATAACTCTCTGACGGAAGCACAGTTGATATATACTTATTTTGGTCATTATGATGTAAACCAGTGGTTCCCGACCGGGGGAGGGGATTAAATGCCCCTGGAAATTTTGGTAGTCAAAGACTTGACTTAGGCTATTAAGTGCAAATAAAAGTTGTGGCGAATATTTTTGGCTTAATGATAATGGGGATGAGTTATGCAAGATGGATTATAACTGTGCTGCGAAAAGTCTGAAATCTCTTTACCAGTCATGTTTATTAAAAATTATCATAAAGTTAGTTATAGTGTCACCTTATTGACGCTGTGTTTAATTGGTTTTATGAACTTCGACAAAATCTTAAATTTTCATAAACAATTATGATGTTCGCCTCCTAGAATTGATTTAGAGGTAATTCTATTTTAATATAATTAGTACCAACTATCTTGGACTTTAGTCAAGAAATGAAATGTGTCGATGAGGACGTCTGAAACTTGGAATCTATTAATTTTGATAATCTTTGTGTTAATAATAAAGAAAAGATTGTAGAAAATTGTCAAATATAAATTGTTTGTGCAGACAAAATAAATCCGAAAATAAAAACTTGGTTGAAAACTTGTTAATACTCGCGAAACCGTAAACCATGAGAATTTGCATAAAGAAATTTCAGTCCATTTTCACACAAATTTTGAAATTTCGCCGAAAATTTACTGATTGGACAATTTCGATGAAGTTTTAGTGCAGGGGAAAACTATTAATCTTATTGACAAGTGGGGAAATGTTGGAAACGACTGCTGTAGATTTATAATTTCTAGTTAGTAAGCTAGTCTCGAAGACGTTACAACTGTAATGAGTTCAATCCTGACTGGACGTTTCACTTTTGAAACCTTAGGTAAGACTAAGATAAGCTTTTGTACATACCCACTATACTAAGCCTAATCTGGCACAAGACCACAATTTTAGGACATACAGTCTTGCTGACCACCACCCTACAGCAGACGTCCATTTCATAGTCATAAAAGTTGGTGACAAGAGAAAATCAAAATAGGCAGCGTTTCTTCATTTACCGAGCCTGGTCAGGCACAAGGACATAATAATTGAGTATCCACTGTCAACTCAATACGCCATAAATGGTCTGAGAGACAAGCGTTCCATGCTGTACGGCAGGCAAGAAGTCGTTGTAAATCCTGCGATAAGATTAAAGACTAAAAAGCACCCAGAGAGCGCATGCCTCTGCCAACGCTGTGTACACCAAGTTAAGATCTTGTTATATTGTCGGTCATGCACACAAATACCTTTCGCCATAATGAGATTAAATATCTGACTTTATCTCGGTCATCAAGTGCGATCAATTTATCCCAAAACATCCGTTAGTACCCCCCCACACACACACAACCGGCCCCGAGTAATTTGGGCCGGCATTATGGGTTCATTTGTTATCTAAATCAGATGCTCTAATGACGTCCTGGCAACAAGTGCAAGTAAACAGTTACTCATTCTTCTTCTGCTAGAAAAATAAACCCTAATACTTTATTACTTTCTCTTTGACGGGCTTTTTTTTCATTTCATGCGCTTAAAGATTTCTTTGTTGTAGTAAACTTATCAGGTGTTGCTAGAATTGGAAAAAAAAACGCAAAGAAAACGAAAAAAACAAACGGAAATGCCAGATGTACAGTCGAAATGAACTAATTAGAAAAGAAATCTGAACACGTATATATATATATATATATATATATATATATATATATATATATATATATAAACTTATGTATGATTTTTTTTGTTTCAACAATTTCAAGATAATTACTGAGAGGCAATCTAAAATTATTAAGTCTGTGTCATTAGAGTTATTTAATACTAGAAGTAATTAACAGAAAAAAAATACAAGTTTTATTTCAGATAATCTTTAGAACTAGTCAAAACCCACTATAAAGCACTTCAAACAACGCGAAATTCAGTTAACACGAACCGGAAAACAGTGACAATTTCCTATTTTACGTGCATGATTATTCAGTTACCACAATCTGAGAGAGGTTTTGCAATTATTCCCACTGATTCTATTATTCACTTGACGCAAATTCGTTTTACTCTTGAAATAAACGGCACGGACGAATTGCGTGAAGCGAGTATTTGAAAAAGACTATACAGGAACCTAACCAAAAGACTGACCCCCAAACTGAAAACCATGCAATATGGACAGGAGATGATTCTTGCTCAACATCACCTTGAGGGTTCACAAGACAGCACAGTATAGTAGAGGAAAAAAAACAAGGGTCAGAGATATGATAGAATTTATCGGAAAACTCATATTGCAATGGGCTGGTCATGTTGCAAGAATGTTAAATAACTGTTGGACACCACTACTCACAATGTGGATACCCATAGATCATATGCGAAACTGTGCATGGCTGAAAATAAGATGGAGTAAGGTGAAAAAAAAATACTGGCACCGTTACACCATGACAGAGATATCTGTCGAATCTTGGGGAAGGTCTATGTCTAATGATGGTTGTTAAAGAGCTAATGACGATGATGATGATGATGATGATGATGATGATGATGATGATGATGATGATGATGATTAAGAAGAAGAAAAAAGAAGGCATTTTCCCTGCTAAATCCCTCCAATATTATTACTGGATTGGGTGTCTGGGCATAAACAGGATTTTTTATTGAAGATATTCTCCGATTCTCCCTTATCACAATGAGAAATCGGGTTCTTTTCGTTAGTCAACACTAAAAACTAAATAACGCCTACAATCTTGAGCAATGGACCCTTCCTCCACCCCAAAGGGGAAGACAAATTGGATTTTATTTCTGTCATCGCAAAAGACTCTGAATCGCAAAGACAAAACCACTAACCCAAACTCTTGGGGACTAACGAAATAAATTCAATTGATAAATTTCCTCTCGTTATGAAAATTTGGGTCTGGTGGGGATAAACAAAAAAAACCCAAAATGCTATCCTTCCATACTTTAAAATTATGAACGTTAGCTTTTGGATGAGACTAACTGGAAATCCTCAAGAAATCTAAGATCATTAACCGTTTGCCTAGGTCTATCTAGCTCAGTGGTTCTCAAACTTTTCACCACGACGCCCCCTTTAATGATTAGGCCTTAACTTCATACCCCCTTTCACATTTTTCCTCCATGATCAGTTCGATATAGGTAAGATACAAATCTATAAAAAGATGAATTTTGATGTATTATACCAATCGCGATCTTATATCAAAACGTCTGGAGAAATTGCCCCCAAATAGAAAGATTCTTACTTTTTTTTCCTGCGATCTCACACTCCTTTCGAAACTAAATACGCTCACGCTTGGTGGCATGCCCACCCCAGTGAAGAATCACTGATAGCTTATTCTTGGGTCTTCATCAACAAATCTCCTGATAAAACAAATAGACCTCGGTGTCAGTTTGTAAGGTCGACTTCGTCGTTTCAGTAGACGTCCGACATTTCGACTTTTCTTGTGATTATGCAAGATTTTTGGCAACGCTGTTCTTTTCGCAATGGTATTAAAAGAACTTGAAGAAAAAAACCAAACCAAAAAAAAAAAAAAACCAATATAAACTATTTGGAAAGGGAGATTTGTTCTGGACTTTCCGTTTTTCTCACGCGCAATGCATCTGAGATCATTTGACCATCTGGCCTCGATGTACCGTTTCAGATGAGGCTGAAAAGTAGGGCGACTGCTAATTAAAGATGCGATAGGCAAATTGAGATTAGAGGAAAAGAAGTGGGGGGAAAAAAAGGAAGAGAGACTAAAAAAGGTCTTTCCAGACTTTGACCCGTTGGCTGCCAAGTCTTCAGTCCAGTGCCAAGGACGAAGATTACTCATCTTCCGATAATATGTTATTCTTTCTCAAGATAGCAAAACCACACTAGAAAGTGTAAAGTATGTTTATAAAATGCCAAACGGGGAGAGAGAGTAGATAGGAATGTATTGAGTGAAGGGTGGCCAGTGGTGGAACACTACTAAAGTACGTGGGGTTACGGCGTATACGTAATTTGCCAAACCAAGCATTGCTGTATATCCAGTTCCCCCTAACAATTTCAATCATCGAAAGTACCCTCGTGTGTGCATCTATGGGCTGATACATTTCGTACTCATTTGAATTATCAAAATATTTTATTTCAACACATTCATATATATATAACATTTATTAGATATTCTGTCGTACGTATTAGTTGATTTGTTTCAAAATAAAACCATTTTACATTAGCCACGAAGACTTTCAATTTTCATAATTTTTTGTGAGAAAAGGCCGGCACAGGAGTTACCATGGCAAAAATATTTCTGCGACGTAAAAGTTGGAACAATTGTCTCAAACTCCATGGATATTATAAAACATGAACAAAATGAAGTTTAGAAAAAAAAAGGTAGGGAAACATTTGTGCTGAGGACATTTGAAAAGAGGAACGGAATCCCTACCTATAGCAATCCAGACAACTGCATAACAGCTAAATGCGTTAAGTGCTAAAGTATATAAGATACTGCATAATATATGTTGTCTCTCAGGAGACAGATACGAAATTGTCAATAGTATGAATGAATATAGTAAGTGCATGAGGAATATAAAAGCAAACACGATTGGGTTGGAACTTTGACCCACCAGAAAATATGCAAATGGCAGCAATTTGATTGTGCACACCGATGGTATAAACACTTGGAAGTTCTTCCACTGAATAGAAATATAAAATTCTATGAGACGGATCGCTCGAATCAGACCAGAATACGAGATCCTGCTCTCATCAATAGAGAGAGAAGGTTCTTTTCGAGAGTCGATGTTACTTTTCAAGCAAAACACGGAATGGAAATGCAAATGATTGGAATGCTGTGAAAATATCAGAACCTTCCCTGAGACCAGGAAAATAATGGAATGCGAGCTGGGCCGATTTAAGGTACCAGCATTACGAGCAGTCGTCCAGGGCGCCAAATGCTGGTGGGCTCCTATTATGTGTCATGGACAATCGAGCTTTGCAAAGGAAATTAAAGAAGGAATAACTTCAACTGGGTAAAAACAGCCACGATAAGAAAATATCCCGATATGAAGTCAGATTTTTCAGGAATATTTGCCAGTTAAATATTTTCTGATGTGATGAAATTAAGGGAAACATTTAGCAAAATAATTTATCATGATTGACGACAAGTCAATTTTGTTGATATATAGTGATTTGAATTATTCATATTTGGTATCATCAGTATTGTATAGAACATATATATACATATATATATATATATATATATATAAATATATATATATATATATATATATATATATTCCTCTCTCTATACATATACATATATATATTCCTATGTATTTATTTCAAAATTGTTAAGTATAAATGAATAAAATGATCATCATCAGCCTTTTAATGCCCGTCATTTGACATAGATATTCTCGAGGATTCGCCAGGTCCTCCCTATCATGGGCATTGTGTCGCCAGATTTTTCTATTTGGTCACGCCTGCTTTTTTGGCCTGGTACAGTTTTTCATATGATCTCTGAGGATACACGTCGTGAGTTGTGATTGTCCATCGGTCGTGCAAAATTCTTACAACATGACCAGACCATTGCCATTTGAGTTTTCTGATGGATCCTGTGATATCAATGACTCTTTTTTTTTTTTTAACTAATTGGATTTCTTATTTTTGAAGGTTTATCTTGCTCTACTGAAAGCTGAGTACACGACTACTTTCTTCTGCTCTCCGTTTTCGATTTTGATCTTTGTGTCTTTGTCTTCAACATGTTTGTTTGTACTTTAAAGGACACCAAAGATCGGTTTGCATGGGGAACCAGGAGCTCGAGGGCCGGCCCTGAATACGAGGGTAACCCATCATTACCAGAGTGCTTTGAACAGTGTTGGAAATTTCATGCAAAAAAGCCGAAAGACAACATATTCACTTACTTGGGTAAACTTGCTGTCACTTGATTCTTGGTGAGAGTCATTAGATTCTACAACAGTGAAAACTCAGCAAATATGAATCTACTTCTATGATGAACAGTATCATTTTTCTGTTTGTTTCTCTGTCCACAATAATGGATGCTTCAACTAAAAGGTTACAATCCTATTGATAAGTATATTTCCTATCCACCATTTGATACAATGGGCTCTTCCACTAAAACTAATTCCGTTGTTCCTTTTCAGGAAAAATCTCATAGAAATTCACTAATATCCGTGAAATCTTTTCACTAGAATGAAACAATAAATGAAGTGAGAGGTAATTTTTTTCCATGATATATTTTTTAGAGATATTCAAACTTTGGATTGTATACGGTTAATAACTTTTTAATAAGATCTATAACCTACACTAGAAGCCGTCAACCAAAACTGTCAACAAAAGTGTCAATATAGGTTTCTCCAGTCTCCAAGTTGGTCCGACTGGAGGGCCATGTATCACGCATACAGCTTCATTAATGGAGCTAGAGGGCTGAACATTTCAGTGTTTACTCCTTATTATGACTATATAAAACGTTTTGTTTTTGTTCTTAAATCCTCAGCAAATTAATTTTTTAGTAACAGGGGATTTATGATGTAAGTTTTTGCTGAATCAATTCCTTAGTTTGTGTCCCCGCAACATGCTGGAGATTTAGACTAAATTCAGTTATCACCGCCCGGGAATAGTCGAAAGAGCTTATTCATTGATCCCCACCTTATGCAACTTTTGTATCAAACTCCCACCTCCAATACAACATGGTACCAAAAGATGTTGGTCACATGACAGTTTCAGCTGAGTGACTAACCAGACCTGTTATCGTCTTTTATTTGAAATCTCCGATGGTTCGAACCATAAATTTCTTCTGGGAGCGCTCCTGTCGCCTTTTATTTCTTTATGGTTCTATATCTTCCCAACGCCCCATAAAGGAGAGGGGGCCTTATTATCGCACACTCTGGGGACCCCTGGTTTAGGATCCCATGAAATAAACACGGCTCTTCTGATCTAAATGACTCGGGTTAGTGCTGAAAATTCTGGTGTTGCTACGGAAACGGAATTTTCTCATTCTGCCCCTCTTCCCTTCTTTCTTTCTTTTTTTGTTTTCAGGCCAGGGGTGTGGCTTCGTTTCCCCGTTTCTCATTGGTCTTTTTCGCTTATCCTTATCCATCTCTTTTTCTTCAGATTTCCTCTACTCCTCCTCCTTTTCCTCCTCTCCCACCTTCTCTTCCTCCTCCTCCTTCTTCCTCCTCCTCCCTCCTCCTTTCTCCTCCTCTATTTCCAGCTCCTAATTTTTCGTCCTCATCACTCAGTCTTGTTCTTTTAATATTCCCCCTCCTCCTCGTTCAATCCCCTCTTCCACTTTCTCTTCATCATCGCACCTCTCTCCCTCGCTCATTTTCTCTTCCTTATCTCTCTTTCTCTCTCTTTCTTGTAATTTCCTATTCGTCATCACCCTTTCGCTCTTCTGAATTTCTCCTCATCCTCATCACCCTCCCTCTTCTGATTACTACCCCTCTCCTTCCCTTTCCTCCTCTTCTGCTCCATCCCTCTATCTCTTCTAATTTCACCTCCTTCCCTCTCTCTCTCTCATTATAAAATCTTCCCTTAGTTTTCTCTCCTGAAACTACTACCCTCACTCCTCCCTCCCCACCTCCCATCGGCTTCATTTAAACACTTGTATCCCTCCACGATCCTCACATGACCTTTCAAGATCAGGTTTCGAGACTGTGACCTTTCGAAATCGTTCAGTTCAAGTGTACATGTGACTTGTAACCTCAGCAGTTCTTGCGCAAATTCCAAGATTCATGTCCCTATGTACTCCAAGGCGCCTGCACTTGAGTAATCGCGGGTTAAGTAAAGATCAGTAGCTCTTCTTTCTCTCTCTCTCTCCATCGAAAGCTATTTGCACAAAAAGACGACGACAGAGGTAGTTAAACCGGGGAAAAGATTGCATTCCCTCTCTGTCTCTCTCTCTGTCTGTCTGTCTGTCTGTCTCTCTCTCTCTGTCTGTCTGTCTGTCTGTCTGTCTCTCTCTCTCTATATATATATATTAATGGAATAGCCACTTGAGGTGTTACTACCGGCTAGAATTTGGTTTTGATTCGTCTCAATTATACATACATATATATATATATATATATATATATATATATATATATATATATATATATAAGGCTAATTCATTTGATAATTATCATATTGATGGAAATGAGGTGTACGACGTGGGAAAATTAACTCTTATGTTAATGAAAAAAACTGTCAAATTCTTCAGTTAAATACGTTGATAGATAATCAACTCGAAGAAGTTCTGTGTAATTGGTGTTCTTTAAGCTGATATCATAAGTTGGTTTACATGCAGTCTGAGGTTAAAACTGACACAACAGATTCAATTTTCACATGGGTAATTGCTCAACAGAAGGGTGAATACTCGATAGAAGTGATACCAAAAGTGAGTCACGGATGTTGTTATACTAACTGATCCTACATCGTCAAATACGTTTTTGGGCTGAGTATAAAATAACATCCATTTACTATACATTATGATGATACCTTATATAAAATAATAAATTTCATGTAATGAGATAAGCTATATATTGAAATCATAGCTGAAAAGAGCGCTAGTGTTTGATGAACAACTGGTGGGGGACCATGTTAATATAACTGCTTTTTTTTCAATCCCCGAAACCGTTACATGGTAAAGAACTGATGAATGAAACCAGAAAATAAAATACACAAAGCATAATGATATCAATGTCTGGTTAAACATGGAAAAAAAATCTGAAGAAAATTACTCAAATTACGTTAACTGTATCGGGAAATAGGTGACTGATGTGACTGAAAGTTATTTTCATATATTCATTGTTTTTAGTTGTAAGGCTTCCTAGAATATATATATATATATATATATATATATATATATATATATATATATATATATATATAATGCTAACTACTTAGAGTCGATTCTTAACCAACATATTCAACAGAAAAATTTGACAATTTTCCCTCAAAGTTCATTTTTCACTTCACATCTACAACACACACACACACACACACACACACACACACACGTATATACACACACACACACACACACAAACACACACACACACATGTACACACACACATATATATATTGTTTAAAAAGCTTTACAGCTTTAAATGCCAAGCATTGAAAGAAATTTTTTAAAAGATTTTTAAAGATTTTTTGTGTTACTTCAGTCACCTATTTCCCAGTATCTCTCAATGCAATTTAAGTAATTTTCTTCCGTATTTTTCTGTTTCACATATATTCTTTTTTCTCATTATGACACAATGTATAAATTGTCTCTTGTTTGCATCATCAGTTGTTTACCATGTAACTGTTTCGGGGATTTTAAAAAACAAACTACTTAATCAACATGACATCCCAGTGGTATTGATCAAACACCATCTACTTTTATCATATAGTTCATGTTATACACGTAGTTCGTCATTTTACATAAGGTTTTATGTGTGTTGTATATCAATATTTTTTTTACACTCAATATCATTTAAATTTTAAAACAGAACTCGCGTCGGTAACCCAAAAAACATGACTTGCAGTTCGTGTCATTTCTATTGAATGTTCATTCATTGTGTCGGTTTTATTCTCAGACTGTACACAAACCAACTTGCTATATCTTTGAGAATGCTAAGTACTTCCAATCGATCCTGTACCAACATATTTGAGGGGAGAATTTTGACAATTTTCTCCCACTAACCTTAAAGTTAATTTTTCCACGTCATATATACATATATAACAAGTGAACAGTTTGGAAAACTGCGTTCATAATACAACATTGCCCACACTATGGTGAAAGAAAATTGGGCTCTCCAGCTTTCGGAAGGTAACTCGTCAAGGAGAAGGAGAACTCCGATTCCAAACTAGGGAGTGGAGTCCTTTTAGAGTGGTTTGGCATCCGATTTGACGTCTTTCCGTTCCAGTAGTTCATTCAGCCGAGCTGACGCCAGACGTATGGCTCCCTGCTATCCTTTACATTACACCAGCAAGGCTGGGAGAGGGATTTTGACAACTGGTCATTCCCAGATCTCACTGCACCCTGTCTAGGAATGCACTTGGAAGAGGAAACTCCCGTATTATTCCATCATCTGCTGAGACAGAACGGAGGCCATCTATCCATATCAAAATTACGTCTTCCTTGTGAACAAAATGGAAAGATTTTGATATCATTGTTTGAAAGGTGGTTTGGACTAGAGACCATCGAACAATAAACACTAATTGATTATTTATATCTTTATAGGTAAAACTGATATAATTGCATAGTTTTATGGTGTAGAGCACCATATCGTTGCTGATTGAAATGCTTTTGAGTAGATTCAAAGAATATTCAAAGTATTTCGTGTGATGAAAAAATCCCCTCTGTCTTCTACGAAAACGAGGTCATAAGTTTATTCATACTGCAATTTGCCAAATGGTTGGAATTATTTTCCTGGATGAAAAAAAAATTTGGAAAAGCATGAATTTATCTGTTGATATGAAAATTTGAAAATATTTAGGAGGAAGTATTCCATCATCAAGTTTAGACGTCGTGTGGTGAGTTCAAATTTAACCGAGCGCCTAAATTTGTGGTTTCAAAATCTTGGGTAGCTTAGTTGATAAGGCAAGCTGGGATAGACAGTGTTTCCCTTTTGGGACGTAGGAATCCCATCTGAGACGCATCCTTTATTTTCAGATTAACGCTATTTACACACTACCGGGGGGAGATCTGTCTGGGCAAGGGTGTAAAATACCCCATGCACTCATCCCACGGTCCCTTTCAGATACCTCTTTCTGAAAGTAAAGGGGAGCCGAAATTTGGACAGCACAGAGGGTTTGGGGTGACAGATTTAGGTGATCAGATGTTTTACACCCCCCCTGCACGACATTTGAAGAATAAGTAGACTCAGTCATTGTGGATCCAGCTGTCATACAGTACACATGGTCATTCGATGGCATCTCACAGCCTAGAGGGTAACCTCACAGGAGAGTATCTGTTCATGCATTCACAGTGAGGTCCGTTCTTACTGCTTGTCTAGTCACATCCAGGCTGCGCAATGGGTTCTTGAGATATTCAGGATAGCATATACACCGATCCGATTTCCTGATATTGATACTACTTTTGACACATTGCGCACCCTCTCTTAATCTAAGTTGCTTATTGTGATCAATTTTGGACTTTAAATAATAATAACTGACAGCAAGCAGCGGATATATATCAGAAGCCTTTTCATTGTGATCACTTTAAATAAGATTTTTGGTACTGATTGATTAATGAGAACAATAACCGGCCTATAACCGTGTCCCAATGCTCACCTTCGGTTCTTTAGGTCATGGGTTCGATCTGTGGCCAAGTCATACCAAAGATAGTATTCAATGCTTCTCTGCTGAGCACTCAGTATGAAGAATAGGATTAGGGGAGCCTAGACAAGGATAGGTCCCGTCAGACCATCTCGCACAAGACACACGCATGAAAGTCATGGGTGACTCTATGACTCGGTGTAGGGGACCAAGCACCATGAGTATGGACTACGGATGCAGCTGATGACATCTGTGATAATATCAAACGTCTACCTCTGTACCCACTTATTTATATATATATATATATATATATATATATATATATATATATATATATATATGTGTGTGTGTGTGTGTATGTGTGTGTGTTTGCGTGTGCAGGATAAAATCCGACAGAAATAGAAGAATGTACAGCGTCATTGCAAGACATCTTTTGTTCTTCCCAGTATTTCACCCAAAACATTACTCGTTGTCAAGTCTGATAATTATCACAAATAAATTTCTATTCGAAAACCTTCATATCAGCAACAAAACGCGTGCCCATAGTACAACGGAAACCACCAAAGATGGCAAACGATTTGAAATGTACTTGTGTTTATGTTCGTTCGTGTGGTTTTGTGTTCTGGCGCTCCTGGCTATACCGTTTTGCATGAAGACTCGAAAAATTGGCATCAGTACTCCACTAAACCCTTTCTAAAAAAGTATTTTTTTCCGATTTTAGGAAAAAGTCCTTTTTGAACTTTTTGGGATTTAAATTTGACGGACTTATTAATAGGATCTAGATTCTCCAAAATTTAGGTATTTCCACGTACTTTTGTTCTAGGCAGACATCACTCGCGTTTTCTTGTGGAAATCGCCAGTGGTGTCATGTATAGAATTCATATTGACCATATTCATTCTTCGATAGATTAGTTTGCATTAACTTCAAAGTTTGACGCCGCGGTTTTTCAATTATTGACTGTGATGGCGAGTTGGAGTTGTAAAATATTTTGAGAATAAAACTGTGCACCTAAAATGTGGATATGAAGGTAAAAGACCACAAGCCTGATTGCTGTGGGTTCAAATGCTACACCCTTGCTACTTCCTTGCTTATTTGTAACATATCTTTGTAGATATGTAAGATTTGACAATCTTGTTCAGTCGGTAAGAGAGACGCCCATCAATCACTTGATCACAATTTCAAATCACGGCGGGGGAATGTTAGTTTTATGTATACAGAAACAGTAAAGAGTTTACTCGCCAGAATCAGCGTAGGGTTGTTCTTGTTACGGTAGGAAAAATTAAGTCAACTCCCGTCTCCTACCTAAGCTGAATTTGGGCAATGTAAATACATTAACATAAATATACTTTGATTAGGTCTGCAGCCTGACGCGAACTAATTAGGTTTTCTTATCTGAAATGTTCGATTATGTAAATAGTATTCAACACTGAATTAACTGCATTTACTTGGAAAGATTTTGTGTGGAAAATATTGTGTAAAATAAATGCTTCTATCATCATTAGGCTACAGGCGTTGATGTACCTATGAAGTACTTACAACCTAAATATTCACGTACGTATGTGAATACAATTACACAGGTGCAAACGCTCACACACACTCACATACATGTACATACACACACACACACACACACACACACACACACACATATATATATATATATATATATATATATGTTTATAGATAAAGAGAAAGTAAGGTATTTCAATTATTCAGACTAAATTTTGACGTGAAAGCAACGTGGGGAAAGAGTCTGATGCAATTAATTTGGGTCATTCTTGAACAGCTATTTAGTAATCTGTAATACCCCCTCCCAATAGTCACCTATGGAGCTGAAACATGGGACCTAACCAAGAGAATGACCCTCAAACTGAGAAGCATGCAACGTGCACGTGAGAGAATCATACTCAACATGGAGAGACCACAAAACAGCACAGTATCTCAGGAAGAAAAGGGGAGTCCGAGACATCATAGAATCTACTAATGGCAATGGGTTGGTTATGTTGCAAGAATGGCAGACAATCAATGGATATCACAACTAACAACATGGATCCCAAGAGACCAAATCTGAAACTGAGACTGGTAGGATACGAGATGGCAAGACAAACTAGATAGGTTTAGAAATTATTATTATTATTATTATTATTATTATTATTATTATTATTATGTGAGCTTATTATGTGGTAAAATGATTATCATTATTATCCTTTGCAATCTCACACCAGTTGCCTGGTGGTAACCGCTGTAGTTTGAGTGACAGCAAGTCTCCTCAAATCTCCAGCCCTTCTCTCCTAGTACTCATAAGTCGCAGTAATACTGCGGTTTACAGTCTCTCACCGGTTGCCCAGTGGTCACTGCTGGAAGGCTGAGTGACAATAAGTCTCCCCAGGTCTTCAGCCAACGTCTCCTCTCTTTCGCCTATTATTATTATTATTATTATTATTTGGAATCTCACACCATTATTATTTCCCACCAGTTGCCTGGTGGTCATGGCTGAGGGCTGATTGACGATAGGTCCCCTCAGGTCTCCTGCCTTCCTCTCATCGTCCTCGCATAAAACAGCAGTGCAGTGATCCATATCGTTCCAATCTTCCCCATTACTCTTATAATTATCATTACTGGTGTGCAAATACAAATAATAATAATGATCTTCGAAAGATTTACAATTGTGCGTGTGTCAAATTGCCAGCCAGTCAGCCAGCCAGCTGCACCAACTTAAAAAGTGAGGAAACCTACTGATAGTGTTGTTGACAGTTTCTAAAAAAGCAGACATAAACAATAGTAGTAGTGGTGGTGGGGAGAGGGTTAGCAGGGGCGGGGGGCTTGACTTAATTTCTCACGAAGATGATTTGGAGATTTTCATGAGTTGATAAAGAAATCTGCTTAACTGAAATGCAATTATCGGGAATATGATTGAATGCGAAGAGTATTAACTATGTTTTCCTGATATTATTTCCATCTTGTTGGCCACCAAGAAAACAATGTTATTTTCAGGCTACAAAAAAACAAAAAACAAAACAAAAAAACAAAAACAAAAAACAACATCGCCTAAATTGTTCATTTGTAACGTTCAACCTGTCTGTGAAAATAGGTTGGAAGCAGAGAACGAATTCTCCAAACCAAAAATGCTTTTCAAGTAAAGAAATTTCTTCCAGAAATTGACTTGCGAGGAAAACTCAAACAACATATGACTCTTCCTCAACATCAAAAAAGAGTTTAAAAAAAAAAAAATTTTTTCTTTATATATCTTATGATATGGGTCACTATTATTTGGCTTTATGTTTCGATGCCGCTTATTTTTTCAAATGAACAAATTTCAAAATTCTTCAATACACAATTGAGCCACTTTTTTATTAATTCATTTGTTATCTATATATCTCTCCTGCAGCAGCAGCAGCAGCAGCAGTTCTGTTTTCTCTAATAGTCCATTCCTTTTCCATTGTCTAGGGTGAGTGATACAGTAAATGTGAAATGACGAGAGATCGTTTAAAAAAAAAATTGCTATATACTATAGTCCAATTTATAATCATTCTGTCGGATCACACCTCTTAGTACATAAATGTCACATTGAAAGAAACAAATAGACCTAGAATAAATGGGATTAGAATTTGGTGTGGGAACAGTTTAACTGAATGATATATATATATATATATATATATATATATATATATATATATATATATGATTAATAATTATGTCATCCACTAACAGTTGTTTCGTTGTATTACTTCAGTGTAGCTATAGATTCGATATTTCTTCCAGAACTAGGTTGGGTCGAAACCTTCGCTACAGATCCCGAGGCAAATGCTCTAAGCCTGCCATACGCAGAACTACATGGTCAGTATGACCGAACTAAGCGATATATTCACTTACGCATAATTCTCCATCTACTAGAGTACCTCATCCCAAAGTTGGAAGGTCATTGCATAGAAGCTTAGCGAGAAAAAGGAATGGATGGATAACTTCTTTAATTAGGCCAAAACTTAATTATCTCAAAGAAAAATTTACATGATATTTGTACAGTTTGATTTCTTGATTAGAAATTAGATTCTTTCACAATTAAAAAAAAAAACCTCAATAAAAATAGGGTGTGCCATGAATTTTGAATCCAAATAAGGAGAGGCAATTTTCATGAGCCGAAAAAGCTGTTTATCAATATGTTTTTTTGCTTTTATCAACACAATGTGATAGGCTTAATTCAAATATTGTTTGAGCGGAAATCTTTAACGTCATTAGTCCAATGCAAAATACTGTTTACCAATTTTGAAAAATAGATTAGCCTTGAAACACGTCTTCAGTAATTATTAAATTTTGCTCTGTTTTGATTTTCTAATACATTAGGCACTGTTTATTTGATAAACATTAGATTTCGAAATTTCAACTACACTACTGTTATCATTGGAATAAATTATCTGGAAAACTTTGCAGTTTATAGAACCAAAAAACTTACTTGGGAAATTATAAATCTATTTGTTTTTGTGTTTATTTATTTAACCATGGGTGTGTGTCATATAAGTCAGTTCTCCGCTGTGTGTGTGCCTGCGTGCACTTGTGTTTATGTGTGTGGGTGCGTGTGTGCGTTCGTACATTTATACACTTGTAATAAATACGAATGTCTATGGACACATCAAATAGAGAGAGAGAGAGAGAGAGAGAGAGAGAGAGAGAGAGAGGGGGGGGGGAGTGACCGACATATCTCTTTTCAGTGATTGAAAGTTTTGACTGGGATTTTTTTCATAATTCACTTCAAAGACGAATCTTTTTTTTTTCTATCAATTTTCAGGATTCCATTAGTTTTTTTTATGTTTGCATTTGATATTTATTTGTTCATTTCGTCAGAGATCATCGGCAGAAAGGACACTTCTATTGACTCGCAAGGAAATCTGTCTCAATCTTCGGTCTAGCATTTGAACAAACCTCAAGATTACCAAGTCAGCCATGAAATATCAAGAACAAAACCAAAACGGGTCTGGCTAGTCACTCATTAAAAACCATCCTGCAACCAACATCTTTTGGCAGCAATTACTATACCAAATGTTAGTAATTCTGTGGCAAAATAAAATGAATAACCCCCCACTTACTAACCCTTTGATGTGAATGGGGACCGAAGAGCCTTGATTAGGGTAACTGAAACTTGAAAGAAAAATGCATTTTGGGGGATGATCAATTAAAAGAATAGAAAAAAAGTAGTAATCAATGAATGTGTTACTCCTCTTTCCTTTTTTTCGTTGACTAAAAAAGTCAGATTTTCGTGAATGCTACCGACAGCGAACTAATGGGCCAATTCAGGATAAACATACATTGTAAATTGTGATGCCCACTTGAAACATGTCTTGTTGTGGAATTTTCATAAACTTAAAATCTGTTTTCGAGACACAATAAAGAGAAAATGCTTGAATGTTCAGCCCCCTTTCTCCATTGGTGTGCTCTATAGATGGATAGCCGGCCAGTTAGCCATCCAGAATCACTTAAATTCAGAAAAAACCTATGTTGACTATGTTCACTACTTTGGTTGACAGTTTGAAAAAAAATTACATTTCCTGATCAAAGAATAAATG
Organism: Thysanoteuthis rhombus; assembly: GCA_963457665.1. Taxonomy (NCBI): domain Eukaryota; kingdom Metazoa; phylum Mollusca; class Cephalopoda; order Oegopsida; family Thysanoteuthidae; genus Thysanoteuthis; species Thysanoteuthis major. The sequence goes on from OY735207.1 coordinate 55,982,558, forward strand.
CCTGGATCCGCACCAAAATGTATCTAATTCTTCCTTTCCCATGACCTACCCTTCCAAAAGAAAAAAAATAATCGGAATAAGGGTATACATATAATCCCCTAACCTACCGAGATAGAATGAAATAAACAAAAGAAAAAAAAACTCTCAGCAACAATATCATCATCATCATCATTAACAACAACAACAACACACTCTCGGAACTATGGCGTCTTTTAGGGTAGGAAAGAAAATTTGGCACTGGCAGTGTCTGGAATCAACTTTTGGTTCAAGACTTTTTTTTTTCTCGAAGATCGGATCAAAGCAAGCGATGCAGCTTTGGTCTGGGTCACTTTTTCTGCCGAGCTTGCAATCACAATCCAAGTTTTGCTTATCGATATTTGTGCCGTTACGAACAAAATTCCCTCTAAATTTTTGTAACCAGTGCACAGAGGAAATTTTGTGTGCACGAAAGGTTAATAATGATAATAATAATAATAATAATAATAATAATAATAATAATAATAATAATAATAATAATAATAATAATAATAATAATAATAATAGTACCCCCTAAAAAACAAGAAAAACAATAAAAAAAAAACCAACAAAAAACAAAAACAAAACAAAAAAAAAACAAAAAACAAAACCCAAAATGGAGGCAGCCCCGGAGAATGGAAAGCACAAATTACCGTTAGACTTTGACATGCAAACTGACTACCCCATCCAAGCAAGAAGACCGGACCTGTTAATCGTGGACAAGAAAAGGAGAACCTACCAAATAATAGACGTGGTCGTGCCCGTGGATCACAGAGTAAATACAAAACAGATTGAAAAAACTAAAGAAACGCCAGGACCTGGCAGGTTTTGATCATGAACAAATAATGATAATAACAATGATTATAACAAAGATAATACTGGGACTTCGACATGCAAACTGACCATCCCATAAAAGCAAGAAGACTGGGCCTGTTAATCATGGACAAGAAAAGGAGAACTTGCCACATGAAAGACGTTGCCGTAGATCACAGAGTAATTACCAAAGAGAGTGAAAAGCTTGGGAAAATACCATGACCCTGAAGAAGGTGTGGAACATGAAAATAGTAACCATACCAAAAACCATGATTGGAGGAACAGTGGATAAGAAAAAAGGATTGAGCCTCTATAGACCAGCACACTGCTTAAGACTGCACGAAGTATGGGATCTACAATCCCAGCTGTTAGCAATGACTTAACAGCCGAAAGAGAAAAGGAATGTTGAAAGTGGTACCAACCACAGCACTACTATAATAGGGGAGGAAAGTTTGGGAGGAGAGCTGGAGACCTGAGGAGACTTACTGTCGTTCAGCCTTTAACGATAACTATCGGGAAAACTATTGTGAAACTGTAAACCACAGTACTGCTGTGGACTGTTAGAGAGTCAAGAGGAGAGCTGGAGACTTTAGGAGACTTGCTCTCACTTGGTCTCCAGCAATAACCACCAGGTAACTTGTGTGAAAATACAAATACAAATACAAATAATAATAATAATAATAATAATGATAATAATAATAATAATTACTGCGACCTATGAGTACTAGGAGAGGAGGGCTGGAGACTTGAGGAGACTTGCTGTCACTCAAACTTCAGTGGTTACCACCAGGCAACTGGTGTGAGATTCCAAATAATAATAATAATATAGAGATATAAGTACTGCAACGAATTGTAGCTCTGTCATGATATGCGAAAGAGAGAGGAGACGTTAGCTGAAGACCTGAGGAGACTTATTGTCACTCAGCCTTCAGCGATAACCACTGGGCAACCGGTGTGAAACTGTAAATCGTAGAATTACTGCGACCTATGAGTACTAGGAGAGGAGGGCTGGAGACTTGAGGAGACTTGCTGTCACTCAAACTTCAGTGGTTACCACCAGGCAACTGGTGTGAGATTCCAAATAATAATAATAATATAGAGATATAAGTACTGCAACGAATTGTAGCTCTGTCATGATATGCGAAAGAGAGAGGAGACGTTAGCTGAAGACCTGAGGAGACTTATTGTCACTCAGCCTTCAGCGATAACCACTGGGCAACCGGTGTGAAACTGTAAATCGTAGAATTACTGCGACCTATGAGTACTAGGAGAGGAGGGCTGGAGACTTGAGGAGACTTGCTGTCACTCGAACTCCAGCAGTTACCACCGGGCAACTGGTGTGAGATTCCAAATACTACTACTACAACTACTACTACTACTACTACTACTACTACTACTACTACTAATAATAATAATAATAATTCAGCAATGACCACTGAGCAACCGGTGTGAAACTGTAAGCTGCAGTATTACTGTGGCATATGAGAACTAGGAGAGAAGGGCTGGAGACTTGAAGAGACTTGCTGTCGCTCAAACTCCAGCGGTAACCACCAGGCAACTGGCGTGAGATTGCAAAATAATAATAATAATAATAGTAATAATAATGATAATAATAATAATAATAATAACAACAATAATAATAACAACAACAACAAAATTACTACTACTTATTTGAAATATTTACCTAGCTGACTGTTTCTGTGAATTAGTTTTGCAGTTTTTGAATTTGGTAATCTTTTGGTAGAGCTAGTTCTACTTTCAAGAACTAAAAGATCCCATTAGTTCTGGAAAGAAATGTCTTCAACAAATGCATCCTCCCAGTCGGCACTTGAGGAGATAAAACATGGAACTTAGCCAAAAGATCTGCTCTGAAACTAAGATCCATGCAACACGCAAAAGAAAGGATTATTCTCGACATAACACTAACAGACCACAAGACAACACAGTAAAGAAAAAAAAACCAGATGTCAGAGACTTCATAGAATCCATTGAAAAAACTCAGATGTTAATGGGTAAGCCATGTTGCGACAATTCCAGACAACCGCTGGACATCACGACTCGTAACGAGGCCGACAAAAAATATTACCCGTCTTTTGTCAAGTTCCAGACCAAATCGGAGGCTAGAGCTGATTTTATTCTTTTCGCAGTAACAAGAAGAACAATCCTCAGGGGAGAAAACTCTCCACCATTTGTCTATCCTGTCATGTTAAATTAAACCGTTATATTAAACTAAAGGACAATTAACGAGCGCATACCTATACCACTGCCATTGTCATGGGGGAGATAATTGTGTATGATTCCACCCAGAGAATCAATCAGTTCTTTCGTAGCATATCATTCACCCTCCCACAAAATATTACTGCAATTAATTGAGAACTCCTGGACGTAGCGTGTGGACAAACATTAAATTTGGCGATATCATGTGGCATGGAGAAGATTTGAAGGACAATAACTCTGCTTTTATCCAAGATTTGATCACTTTTCTTGTATCTTATTTTCTACCCTTTCACAAGATGTCATTGAAATATATTCATACCTTTTGGACATATTGTGTTGACAGTCAAGGTCGTATAAATAATTGTAATTGAAAGAAAAAAAACGGGAAAAAATCAGAGAAAGAGGCTTGGATCCATCCCTGAATTTAACGACCTCTTTCTTACTCTACAGTCCAGATTTTCACGAAATGCCATCCAAATTCACTCATTACTTCTCGAGATATCGAGTGGACAGACATAGAATTTTAGCGATAATATGTGGTTTGGACATAAAATAATAACGTAAAGATGGTAATCTTATATGGATCCACTCTAGAATTTAATCAAATCTTCTGTATTTTATTATTCATCCTTCCACAGACTACTACACTTTATTGAGAACTTTGGGAGATATTTCACGGACTAAGAACATCGGCAATATCATGTGATTCAGACATATTACTGCAACGTAAGGGGGATAATTATGCATGGATCAGCAAAAAAAATTGATCACTTCTCCTGTAATCTATAATCCACCCTCCCACAAAATATTATACGAATTCATTTGTGTGGACAGCTATGGGTACATACAGAAATATAAAATGGAAAAAATATTAGGAAAAAACCCTGGAACCATCCTAAAATATCTATGCTCCTTTCACACCCCATTGCCCACCCTTCAACGAAATGTCATAGAAGTTAATTCCGTACTTTAAGAGATATCGTGTGGACAGTCGAACCAGCTGAGAAACAGACAAATAAACAAGCAGACGCAACCAAAAATACATTTTTTTCTTACTTCGATGGAAGAGGTGAATTAATATTCCCTTACCTTGATTTGAAGCCAGAACCAAGTGATTGGTAGGCAGCTCTCTTATCGAATGAGCCAAACCGTCATATCTACACAAATTTGTATCACAAATGTACAAGGGAGTAGAATTAGGAGAGGAGTTTGATTTTGCAGCGGCCAGACGAATAGATTAGTTAATTGATAGAATCAAGGCACATGCTATGCTATAGTAACCTCCTCAGTAGGCCAAGCATAAAATTGAACACCTTATGGGAGCATTTAATTAGGAAAGTATTGACATTATGTTTACAGTGCCAAGATTACACCACACGGTTGTCCTACAGGGGATAAAAGTCTTGGTGAAATGCTTCTCCTTATCTGGTAGACTTTACACCAGTGATTTTAACCCTTCTCAAACCATCTCATGACACAGTGAGCCAGATACTAAAATGGCTGAGGCCCATCATTAGTATTCAATGATAGATTTGATAATTTTGAAATAAGAATGATAATAATATGTTCATAAATTGAACAAACCAAAAATTTATTGATTTCATTTCCAAAAGTGTATTGTCGATCATATATTTTTTTCAATGATTTTGAAAGTTTAGTGCATATTTACTATTGCTAAACACTGAAGTACCAGTAATGTTAAAACGTATTCAAGTGTTATTTTTGTATCCACATTGCAAGTACTATCCCACGCAACCCTTGTTTATGGAAAGATCGGCCCCTTCAAAGCTCCTGTGGATATACATCACGTTACCTCACGAAACCGCGGTACATTGGTTAAAAATCTCTGCTTTTGATCGATCGCAATGAAATTCATAGAGTTTGGTTTCGTAAAAGAGGCAAAAAGAAACAACACTAGAATCAAATTTATTTATCTATTTCGTTAATTTTTCACCCCTTAACCCAGTACTGGGTCGTTGGGGGAACCACTGCATGATCTCCGTCATGGGTGCGTCAACGGCGAGATAGAGTAACGGATCCCATTATTTTTCAGACTAGTTTGAAATCAGAGTTGACCGACTCCTTCATTGGTTGCTAACTGTGACAACACCTTTTTAGTTTCAATCTAAAAACGTTGAACTTCAATTTAAAAATTTTGAACTTCAATTAGGAAAAACAAAACAAAATGATCTTCAATTTGAAAAAAAAAAGTTGAACTTCAATTAAGAAAAGTTGATCTCCAATTTACAGAAAGTTCAACATCGAATTTCCAAAATTAAGTTGAAGTTCAACCTTTGTAAAATTGAATCTAAAAAAAAGGTGTAGAAATCTCGGTCTGTTCTACGATTCGCCCAAAGCTGGAGTAAGAATAGGTAGATTCGTGCTCTTCTCAGAAGCATTGGCGCGAAGTGAAAATAAACTTTCTTCGCCGGAGTTTGAACTCGGATCACAGATTTCAATCTCCGTGTTGTTGACCGTTGCAGTTACTCTGCATGGATTAACTGATACCAAATAACCCCCTTACATAAACAGTGCGATGGGAGCAATCTATTATCGTTGATAAGACAAATTAGCAGCGTCTGTTGTAATATATTAGAAATTTTATTCAAATCCGTGTCGGGAGAGATAAGTAAAGTTTAATTTCCGCAATTGAAATTGAACATACGGAGTAACAGAAAATGGTAAATCAATCAGTTACTCAGTAAGTAACTCTCTCTCTCTCTCTCTCTCTCTCTCTCTCTCTCTCTCTCTCTATATATATATATATATATATATATATATATATATATATATGTATGTATCACGACGTTTGCTTATTTTCATTACTTGCGCACAGAATAAACAAGCCACAAATAATGCCGGCAAGAACACATAGCATTGCCCTGTGTATGCATGACAGTTTTACGATGGAAGCGTCAGTAACTTTATTCCTAATCAAGATCCATACTGCAAGCTCTACGGAGCATTTGTTAGCTGCTTAATTCGATTATGATAAGAAGTAAGAAGGAAGAGTTTAAATTAATCAATTTTGCTGATAAAATGTAATGCAAGGTTTCTCTGATTCCACATTAAAAACTGTCAACTAAAACTGTCGACATAGGTTTCTTCATTTTTAAGTGATTCTTCCTGACTGGCTGGTTGGCTCTGTAGCTCTGTATGTATGTATGTATTACGTATACAGATCGCATCAATTCACGTTTACTTTTTATAATGTCAAAGGGAAAACATTTTCTCTGTTTCTTTAGAAACCACAGTGTTTTACAATGTAATTTGATGCTAAATTGGTTCTTTAGTTTCTGTCCAAAAGTGTTCATGCTTGTTTTTTTTTCTAAATTCTGAAATATAGTGATTCAACAAAAGGCATGAGAAGTAACTTATTCATCGATCATCAAATTTTACATTTTCTAACTGATCACCCCCAACACCCAACATGACATACTGCCGAAACGATCCCTATCAAGTGACTAACCAGACACACACACACACACACACACATATATATACATATATATATATATATAAGGAGAGGGAGGGGGTGACAAAGAGACAAACCGACTGCTTGACCAATATATCACCTTATACAAACAAAACCTGTCATGTTTGATATTCCGAAGTATTGTCTTTGAAAGCGATTCCTCAGATCAATCTGAATTTCTTTGACGAAGAATCATTATTATACAAGTCTCTGTAGTATTCAGTAACCATTTGGGAATTTTGAGCAAGAAAGTCGGAGGGTGCGACGGCCGGGATGTCCTGATCATAACAACCGAAAGCATCATTAAAATACTTAACAACCAAGATAATGACACTAGTCCGAGCAAAATCAGCGAATAAAAATGATAATTCCCCGTGCCAGTAATTCAGATAAAAATGAACTTATCAAGTTTCTGCTAATCTTGTGGCTTGTTTTGATGCAGAGGTAGATTCACATCAAGACAAGAACTGTTAGTCTTCCCCAGGAAAATCGATGAAGATAAAAACTATCAAAACAAATAACTCATTCAGGCCAGTTATCGCTTCTGTCCGATAACACAACTTGCCTCCATTATTTGTTCTTATCAGATGAGCGTTCCGCTTGGCGGCCTTCCAGATCAGCCATTTCGATCAAGAAACGTTTATTTTACATCCATCTTGGTATCAGAGACTTCATTGCAATTTATACGATCGAAGTCTTTCTTATTTATCGCACAACTTTTTTGTCAAACTCTACAACAGGTTGACTTTATTTTTCTACCTTGACAAGAACAAGATGAACAAGAACGGTCCTCACCCAAATTAGCGGGGTAAACCGACGTGTAAAATTCACATCTCACGTTGTTGGTTATTATCAATACTCTGCGGAAGACTCGATCATGGACACATAGCGTAGTGGTTACAGAATCAGACAGAATTACTGCAAGTAATCTAAATGGTTCTAGGTTCAATCCCAGTGTGAGACAATCATCATCATCAGTCTTTTAACGTCCATCGTTGACCTTCGTCGTTTGCCACACTTCTCTATCATGGGCATCGCGGAGCCAGTACTTCCTGAACTTGTCTAGCTCGTCTCTCCATCTAATATTCTGCCGGCCTCGCTAGCGCATGTGATCTCGGAGGATCCATGCCGTGAGTCGTGATGTCCATCGGTTGTGTGAGACAATAATAATTCGAAAATACTACTAATGCTAAGAGGGAAGTGCAGTCAATATGCCCCCGTCGGTTAAATAAAGGGTTCGGTTCGTTACTTCCCCACACCTACCAGATGATACCTGATGAAGTCCGTAGAGTACAACGGCCGAAACGTTGTATGAAAAACAACCAAGATGAAGGTAGTCCGAATAATAATAGAAATACTTATAGATATATATGAATAATAAAAGTGATTGAAGTCTGACCTGTTATAAGGGTAGAAAAGAACCAATTCTTGATGATATCGCAAAAACTCTATAAAAAAAATCTTGGGCTAATTACAAGAACAACAAAAATAATCCTCATCAAAATTAGTGGTGTAAACTGATGTGTAAAACTCACATTCCCCCTCTGTGATTTGAATTCCTGACCAGCTGATTGCTAGGGAGCTGTCTCACTGACTGAGCCGAAGTTGAGCAACGTCGAGCCTGGTAAAGTACGTGAATGGGTAATCGTCTTGGATATGAGGTGCCATAAGCAGCTGAGGATCATACAGCGAGCCTCCCATGATTATCTGTCTTACCCTCACAAGGGAGCGGCAATCTTTATACGTTCAATGGCGCAAACAAAAGCATCCCCTGACGACCTGTCTACTGACCCCTTGACTGGTCAGGCTGCGAGCGACAAGAAATGAAGAATGAATTATAAATGATGAGGAATTATCATAACCATTCTCTAATCTACCCAGACTGGTGTCCTCATCTTGGTCATTAGACGACGTTTTGGTCGTTATACCCTCCAGTCTTTTTCAGGTGTCACTCATAGTTATTATACTTGAGTCTATCCCCGTAGATTGAATGAAATGTTTTCTAACAACGACAGACATCCAATTAAGGCTGGATAGTATGACGGTCGAAAAATTGCAACTAAAACAACCATGATGAGGACACTAGTCGGAGTAAATCAGTGTATAATAATGCTATGATAAACTTTTTACCATCACCCACAATGAACTAACCTTCTCGAATCAATTCAATTCTAGTGATCAAGTGGCAGTCTAAAAATCTAATCTAAAAAAGATCCAACATGAAATATTACAAAACTCTATTGTGCGTGCTACATCTGGTATACATAATATATGACTTTATGTACTCTTTGGACAGGCTCCCAACGGGATGCGTTCTTCATTGTAAAGTGTATTTTAGACAACACTGAATCAGTGGCGTACGACGCTTCACTTCGTGGCTGAGCTGTGTTCTACGTGTACACAAAATGTGTAAATTATTTTAGTGCGTATAAAAAGCAATGGACAATTGAATCCTTTTTTGGCACGATGTATGGAAGATGGTCCCGATTGTAGAAAATAGCGAATTGATGAAGAACAGAATTTAGATTAGACAACTATTATCAGTTGATTATACTGTCCAGTCCAAATTTCGTTTTTCTTTCATCAATTCTCGTTTTTTTTATTTGTTCACCATTTCTAACATCGAATGAGCAAAGGTGTGAAACTTTACAATTTACAATTGGGACCACGATCCCTACGTTGTACCAAAACTCCGACCCTTAAAAAACTTCCCACTTCTTAAAAACAGACTCGTTCCTCTGCGCCCGTTGCACACAGCAAACTCAAGATACAAAGCGCCATACGCCACTACTGTGAACTGTATCTAAAGGATTAATATCTTTTCCTAACCTTTCAGTCGATTTTTAGTCTGTTACATCATTCTTCAAAATAAATTGCTTCGCTTTCATTAAAGATAGCTTTCTCAAAGAGTTCTGGTCATTCAGACAGAAAAAAAAATGAGTTCTCCTTTATGTAGACCGTTCTTTGTTCTTCTGAACCACATTTACCGATAGTTTAAGCTATGTATAAAGTGCATCAATCAACGTTCCTGAAACCATGTTTTGCTTAAACGATATAGATCTTTCTGTTTTTTTTCCAGAAAACCACAACGTTCGAGACATCTGTAAAAATTATCACGCCTGCTTGGTATGGTTATATCTCATCCGGATGCAACGCCCATTTCATGAGCTGCTCCCTGTTATCAGCATTTTACAACTTACAAGACGTCCACTGCTACTAGTCACGTGACGTGACCTCCTCCTTCCATTCATTAAGAGCAGTTACTACGATTTCTGCTTACATGAAAAAAAATAGGGTTGCCTTTTTCAACCTGAGAGTTTTACTGTCCCTACCATCGTGTTTTACCAAAGATTTTTTCCTTCACACTTTATCAAATTCCCCTTTCTTAAAATCGGTGAATTCGAAGACTTGAAGATGTCTGTAACATTCGAGTTTACAGGGAAGTTATGAACACTTATCGAGTCAGAAAAGGGTTGCTATTATATCTCTAAAATTCATTCATGTCTTATCTATATTGTACAAAAACAATCAATCAACACACAAAAGGTATTTTCTGATACTATGGTAAAGACAGTTTAGCCTGGGCAATTCGGAACACTTTAATTATTTATATCTTTTCGCAGAAGTGTAGCCTAGTCCCGCACAAGGAACCGACAAATGCCCAATCCTGGCTGAACAGCAAATACTTCGCCATCCAAGCTCTGAGGCTGAAGGGGCTTCATCTGGTGTCAGAAAATTGGCTGTCCGTTAGATAAATCGGTCTTTGATGAACACATTCCTTCATTGATAAGTCTTCATTGGAGCCAGCTGGCCATGATCTTGAAAGCAAATCGCTTGTTCGGTTGAACAGGCCGGGATCAGTTGGGTTAAAACTAGAACATCCCAACATGAATAGGTGCCCAGGACACAACAGACTGTGTGCAGCCGGGCAGTTACAGAACATCCAACACATGCTGTCAGAGTGTCTAATCCTTTAACCACCCAATGGAGTCAATGGCCCCCAACCTCTGGATGACGCCATATTAAACTGGCACAAGAGAAACGATAATGAGTTCTGACACAGGGATAAATCATGCGAGCGAACGAAGCAGAAGAGTTTAGCATACCTCATTACTAATCACTGAATAGAATCCTTAATTAAATTCAATTAATACATTCTATGACAAACTTGTGAATTATATTCGCTTCATGTAATCAAATCTTCGCTTTCGTTGCCTGCAATTGAATTACCTTGTTATATCATTTGAGAAATTCATTATTTTCTTCTTGTTATAAGAACTATTTGAAAAAAACAAAAAAAAAAACAAACAAAAAATAACAACAAAAACGAAACTCAACAACCCTACTATCATGATTACAGGAGTCTTTTTCCAAGTTCAGTTTTGTGTTCGAGACAACGGCTTGGATTTTCTCAAAGTCACAATTTCCTATTAAATCAAATTAACTTCGATTGCTGAAATTTTCTGATGATAATTTCGCGCTTACAGACTGCGATCAAGTTTGGCCAACGTTTGGCTCATTGTTGATCAGAGAATCAATAGATGTATGAAATTCAGAGAGGAGACATTGTATATTAAATTATATTTGTTGATTTACAATTATCTATCTATCTATCTATCTATCTATCTATCTATCTATCTATATAGGTCAATTTGCTCATATCTATCGAACTATCTCAATTTGTTTATATCTATCCATGTATCTATCTAGTCATAATCTATCTACCTATACAGTCATCATCTATCTATCCATCTCAATCGACTCATATCTATCTATCTATCTATCTATCTATCTATCTATCTATCTATCTATCTCAGTCTGCTCATATCTATCTATCTATCTATCTATCTATCTATCTATCTATCTATCTCAGTCTGTTCACATTTATGTATGCATATATGTATGTATTTATTTCCTATATACATATTTCAGTATATTCATATCCATCTATCTCTTTTCACATGTATGCATGTATTTAATTATTTGTATATCTATGTGTGTGTGTGTGTGTGTGTGTGTGTGTGTGCATGTGTATATGGAAAAATGCGTACACATTCATTTATATTCATATAATCATTCACTTATAGCTCTCCAAACATTCCATTACCACTGAGCTCTGAATGTGAACCTTCATGTCTTCTCTTACATTTCCCTTTTTTTTGCCCAGCGATTCGTTCATAAATAATGGAAAAAAAAAAAAAAGAAAAAGCACCTTTTGTCAAACTCCAGTCCTGGGGTTGACTTTATTTCCTCCTCCGTAACAACAACAACAAGAACAATCGTCACCCAAATTAGAGGTGGTTGGGTAAACTCATCAGTGTTTGTATCTGCTGTCACGTTAAATCAAATAGATATATAAACTGAGATTCGAAATTAAGATCATGCGGTCTGTAGGCTGTCCTCTTACTGACTGAGCCAAACTGGCGAGTCTTTCATATCTGCAGAAAACCAATATTGCAAATACGCACGGGCTTATTTCATCCTAATAGATTTGTGCTGGAAAATGTTTTCAAAAATATTTTCATTTATTATATCAGCATTTATCATATCTGCAATACAAAATTATTATATCTGCAATATAAAAGTTGCAATAAACATCTTCGGTTAGAATAGAAGTTGGAGTGGAGTTTGACCCTGAAGCAGTCAGGAATTTTTTTTTTTTTACTCCTTATCATGTGCAGAGAAATTTTTTGTTTTTTAATTTAAAAAAAAAAATTGTCTTAAAGTAGGTTTTCAGTAGTTGGTCCAATTTACAATGAAAATTCATGCTACGTTGGCCCCTCAGTTCGTGTCAGGCATCGTTCACGCTTGTGTTTCAGAAAAAAAAGGTCGACTCTGTTGCAGCCAAGCTATTCAAGAATTGATTGGACGGTTGGGGGTGGGGGTTGACTGACTCTGTCGTGCAAAGAAGTGTTTTACTCTCAACCGAATCGTTGTTGATCGATTTGGTCTTTGATTACCCAAGTTCAATGATAGATCAATTGTCAGTCTTTGTCACTGAATCAATCAAGTGTCCTTGTCATCAACACAAAAGGAATGACAGGGAAATGTATATGCTGGCATGGGTCCCGCTTATTCTGCGTATAGATAAATTATTTCATCAACCACGAGTCTAGAAATATCTAAGAGTTGCCAATTTTGAGCTTCTCCACTTTCTGGTTTTTTTCAATCTCTCCCGAATTCAGAAAAAAAAAAAAAAGAAAAAAATGAAAAGGTCTAAATCAGCAATACTGGACCTATGCCAAATTCGAAATAATTGTTCTTATTTCATTCAGCTTGATGCTAGGATATATTCTTTTTCAAATTAGCGAGACCGGGGCTGTATTTATACGATACCCCATCGGAGCTAATTGTGACACAAGGTCAAGGCTTAACCTGCGAAAATGGAGCACCGCCAATAAAAAATAGCTCGAGTCACCGCTACTGTGGTTGGCCTAACAAACGGGGTCGCGAAAGCGTCAGGACGTGCCCCACCTGTCCCTCTTCCTTTTCATTCACTCTCCCAACAGAGCAAAATGCGACACAAGGTCAGGGCTTTACATTGGGAAAATGGAATAACCCATCAAAAATAGCTCAAGCCGACGCGACTTTGGTAGCTAAGTAACCGTGGTGGCCCAAGCAACTGTTATTACAAAAATGTCAGGACGTGCCCGACCTGTCCCTTTTAGTGCAATGGGACAGCACCGCCGAATAAAAATAGGAGAACCCATGGACAAGTTCAAATGCTCCTAATGCGTTTAGCAATGCGCAGCCTCAGTGTCCCCTCATTGGCTGACGCATTGCACCTGCGCACTCGGTCTTTGATGCTCACCACCACACAATCTCCAGCCTATTCGACGGACAAGCGTCAGTGAAACGGATATTACACTTTAATCCAGGCCAGAAAAATGGTAGACCGGGGATAGTTGGACCACAAGCTTTTATCTGAAGCTAGAGCGGTTTTCAGTTATTTTGGTCATGTGGCTAAATCACATGATCACTTGCTTCGTTATACCAGAAATCCAGCTTGTACGTGTTGCAAATCAGTGAGGTAAGTGCTACAAAAGTAATTTGAATCATTAAGAGTAAACTTGTTGCAATTGAGGCGAGATATTGACGCTCAGTTTAAACTATGACTGATTCCTCTATTCATCAAAATATTTTCTTCTTTGCTTTGAGTATGAAAAAGAGCCGATTCCTTTAGAGCCATTATTAGACATGCCCGGTCGCCATCTTAACTGCGAAGCAAGAGGCCAATGAAAAGCAAAAGTGGAAAAAATGGCAGTCAGTTACGTATGTGAACCAACCGACTTTTTGATACGACATATATTTATATTTTTTCTTTTCTTAAACAATCATTTAAAAAAATTCAAATTCAAATTTTTGACGGGTAATAATTAGTCGTGAAATCAATGACAAGACGAACGTGACTAAAAAATTTAAAAAATACCAAGATTTAGATGACTGCTATTTACCGAATTATACTCAAAGAAGGACTGGCACCATGCCGATTCAAGAGATTGATTTTAAAACCACTCAAAACAAATGAAACATAATTCAAAGCTTGGATGTTTTGTGAGGTTTGCACATATGATGGGCCTGGAACCAGAAACATGAATATTTCCTCAGTATTATGGACTTTACCCAAGAGTAATGAATTTTTGTTCAGGACCATGGACCTTGCACGAGAATAATTAACTTTACCCTGGAAGCATACACTTTGTATTATAAAACTTACTCTCGAATAATAAACCTTGGCCCAGTATCATAGACTTTGCTCAAGAATAATGAACTTGATCCAAGAAGCATACACCCTGTCTCAGTATTATTGACCTTACACAAGAATAATGGTCCATAATTATAGACTTTAAGTAAGTATCATGGATCAATGGACCCAGATAACCCGCCGTAACCGAAAATAACCAACCTCATAAATCACGGACTTTAACCAAGAATAATTAACCTGAGCCAAGAAGCAAGGGTTATGAACTAGAATCACAGAATCTAATTCAGAATAATGAACCTTACCTCAGAGTTACGGATATAATTAGGAATAATGAACTTTGGTCTAAAATCATGGATCTTAGCCTCAGAATCCATTCCTTGCTTGAAATGAGAAACAACATTTCTGGTGTATCTCCTTTGAGACATAACATAGAAAGGGAAAGTAATCTTATTCCCAGAGGTCATGTCATACAATAAGTGCGAATCTATGAATATATCAAGCGGTCATTCAAAAGTAACAAACAGGAAATTTTCAAGAAAATCAAGCGAAGGCGGATGGGGAATTCAGACTGGCAAGATAATAATGTATTCGAATTGCAGACGATAATGAATAATCTCAGACGAATCGCTCGCCAAACAAATCGTGCTCAAATCATTTTGGCGAATCAGTTATTTTCTAATTTTGCTCATTGAGACGAGCAACTTTTGAGCGACAAATATATTCGCGAATCTTTTTGAAAGAGCGTCGGAAATTGAACTTTGTGCAGACAACTTAGATAGCGACTATTTGGCGCGTCGATTGGTCACTATATTTCATTGTCCGTATTATCTTTTCAGATTTCGGACTCAATCAGAAGATATCGATCCAGTCTATAAAAGTTTTGTCGATCTGCATAATTTCACGAGATATTTTGAAGCTCAAGTTTATTTTTGACCGGAGCGAACATTTCCAATAAAAGATTAATGCAATCTCTTGATTAAATAGAAATAAGCAAGACCGACTACTGTAGGGTCGAGCTCCAATCCAACTTCTGTTCTGATTGAAGATGATTACTGCAATTCTTGTGCTATATACACAATAGATAAATGAAGTATAAGAACATTTTTTTCTCGTAAAAATGTATTTATCTATTCGAATGAAATGAGATCTTGAGTAGGACAGCTTCCCGGTAATCAGTTGGTCGTGAGTTCAAATCACCGTATGGAAATGTGGGTTCTTTTCAAGTACAGATTTACACTTCTCCTTTTGGTGAAAAACCTTTTTTGTAGTCGTTCTTGTTCTTGCTATACTGGGAGAACCAAGTCAATTTCAGACTTTGTACTGGATTTTGACTATTAATCTAAACAGATCGCTGTGGCTCTTTCCCCGTTCAACTATCAGTCATATAAAAGCCTTCAAAAATTGTACCTGATGCATCTATTCTGAACACTCAGAACAAGGATAAGGATTGAGACATCTCTCCAAGAGGCTAAGGGCTCGTGGCCAAATCACGTTGGATGGACTGGTTCTCATAAGATCACAACATCGAGCCTGGCCATTGCCTAGATGGATGACCATTAGGGAATACCGGGTACCGGATGCAGAAAGCTTCAACAGCCCTTGGAAGCCGGA
Organism: Thysanoteuthis rhombus; assembly: GCA_963457665.1. Classification (NCBI taxonomy): domain Eukaryota; kingdom Metazoa; phylum Mollusca; class Cephalopoda; order Oegopsida; family Thysanoteuthidae; genus Thysanoteuthis; species Thysanoteuthis major. Next base: position 55,998,394 of record OY735207.1, read on the forward strand.
AGTGGCTACTACTGACAATTGCCCGTGAGTACCTTAGTCTGCGATGAGGGTACATGCAAAGAACGTTGAAAAAAAAAAAAAAAAAAAAAAAGAATGGATATAGAGTATAATAGAGTGGAGAAAGAAAGATAAATGGCGAAAATGATGAGACAAGCCTACTGTTACGTCACAATAGATACTACCAATCGCTGCACTGTGAACAGAAAGGAAGGATGTGAGGAAGAAAGAAAGGGAGAGTGAATTATTAAACAGCTCTTCTTTTCTGTTTCTGCCTGCCATACTTCTCTCCTAACATAAGAGCCATTCAATTTGCTTTTTCTCTCTCCCTCTCTATTTTTTTTTACGCAGTCATTAAACCACCCTTTTTTACTCACTCTATTCGACTTCGTTAAAAGCGTTGCATTTTTAATTCTGAACGTCCTGAATAAATAACAAAATAAACCGATTAATTTGTTGTTGACTTGAAGTAAATTATTTTTTTTCTGGCTTTTACACTGATAAATTTATTTTTATTGTCTCAAGACACTTGTGTTTCATATTGCAAAATGATTAAACTTGATAAGAGTCGGAACAGAGGGGTAGATTTTTTTTTAGACTGGCTGCTTGTATGCAACTAACTGATTTACTAAGTTGATGTTTCTCGCTGTTTGATGAATGGACGAGAGAGAGAGAGAGAGAGAGAGAGAGAGAGAGAGAGAGAGAAAAGGATTTATTTATCTGTCTTTCAAACAACTGTTCCACAAAATACAGGGATCCTACTGCATATATTTGCTAGGTGAAAGCCTCCTGATACGGCAAGTATTCATGATGATGATTATTACTTCATACTGGCGTCCGTTGTAGGACGCAAACTGAACCTGAGATTCGCCGGACATCTCTAACTTAGGCGTCGCAGAGACAGTAATTTCTGATCATGTCTCCTTCGTCCAGCCACCCCCTTCTTCGCCGACCACGATCTCGTATATGATCCCAAAAGATCCACTTATTGAGTCGTGATGTAGCCGAATCAATGTTTGAATCTTTGAATTATCAGCGAATCGCCATTGAAAAGGGAAACTATTTGGGATGATCATAAAGTGTGTAGCCTAAGGTACAAGGACTCTTAAGGGGTACTTGACAGAATCAAATGTATATTCAAATCATACGAAAGTTTGCTCTTTATTTATTATTTAGTGAGAACTGTCTACAGAACTGACATTGGACCTAGAGAGCAAATGTCAGTGGGGCCTTCGAGTCCAACATTAAAACGGTCTAAATCTTCATCATATCTTACTAGTTGATATTCCCTTGAAACACACACACACACACATATATATATTAGATATATCCAAATTATTGCTGAAATGGAGGTGGGGTTTGATCAAGACTGCAGGGGTGTCATCTTAATATGACTGTTTTGTTTCTAAAATCCCTGTAAGAGTTACATGATGAACAACTTATGATCCTGACAAGAGAAAATTCGCACATAACAGAGTACATGGAAAAACAGATAGAAAAAAAAAACACTGAAGGAAATTAACATAAATTGCATTGACAAATATTGGAAAATAAGAGACTGAAGTGACAGGAAAAAAAGAGAAAGTTTGTCAGTGTTTAGAGTTTAAAGCTGTGGAGCTTTCTAGAATATATATATATATATATATATATATATATATATATATATATATATATATATATGCGTGTGTGATCCGACAAAATGTTGATAAAAGTGACAAATTTATTCTGACCTCTCCTCTCACTGCCCCTTCTTGTCTAAGATAAGCATCAACCCCACAAACACAGATAACATCCTCTGACCCCTCCTTTTATGGACCCTTATCATTTCAGACCAAACTTGACTCTCAGCTACATGGATTCAAACATCTCCCCACCTGCTCCTACTAAACCACCCACGACTCAGAAATATCCCCATTTCTCTTCCAAACCTCCAACATGTAAACAGCACACAATTTTCTCAGCAACGCTGCAAGTTTCTCTGAAAAAGATGGCTTGCAACAGTTGAAATGCATAGAAACCTGCCATGATAACATTTTTTGATATGTAATACTTGCTTTTCACTTAGATTTTTCTCTCCTCGTCCCAACTATCACTTTTTCCACCTCTACTCTGAACCAACCTAACTTTCAGAGTATAAAGTTGAATGCATCGAGCACTCTATGAAATAAATCCATCACATATGATACGTTGCTTTATATTACATCACATTATGCTATATTGCAAACCTGATTTGTACAATATGTGTATATATATATATATATATATATATATATATATATATGTGTGTGTGTGTGTATGTAAAGTAAATTATAACAGTGCAATATTTCTATGCCTATCACAAACCAGGCTTTCATACGTACGCATGTGTTGCTTGAGAAGGGGGATAACTTTTTCGATGGAGACTATCGGTGAAGAATGTTTCCTCTAAAGAAAACCTTTTTCGGGGGGAAAAATAAAAACAAGAATCAGAATTTACAAATAATAAAAAAAAACACATCAATGGATGACAAACAATATGAAGCCATATAATCGGCAATAATTCTTGTTTTAATCAAAAAACAAAAACTAACAACAACAGTAAAAGAAATTAGGGAAAGACGTCTCTCGAAGGTAAATCGTGGAAGAGCCCTCCTTCTGATTAAAACTGCTTCTGGCACCTAATGAATTCTAACCAATTTTTCATTCTTATTTTTAAATTCTGTTCAGAAACTTGCTAAAAGCAAATGAAGATCACAAAATCAAATTTGATTTTCTTTTCGTTTACTTACTAATCGAATACAGGAGAGAAAATGCTAAATCGAGATACATGTGCAATTAAAAAAATATTCTCATCGCAGTCAATAAGTTCACAACCGTAACATCAAATTTTTTTGCGTGAAAAAAAAAATTCCATCGAAGAATAAATATGGTGAGAATAAATTTCATTTATGACATCACTGGCGTTTTCTACTGAAAAAAAACATCGGAAATAGCAAAAAGAAATTATCTACAAACATCAGAATTTTCGAGTATCTAAGTGTTATTTCAACTGGAAATACATATGAAATTGTGTTAACTTCTAGAAACTGGAGAATCTAGATTTCTATCGAAATAAGGGCCCCAGAAAGTAAAATGATACTTTTACAAAGGATATAGTGGTGTATTGGTGCCAATATTCATGTATACAAAACGGTATGGCCAGGCGAGCGGGAACGCACTAACACATAAACAAACAAACAAACACATACACTTATAAAGAGGAGATAACCATTCTGCTCTTTGATGGCTACGCTTGTTCAATTTTCCCACATTTGAAATCGAAACTTGAGAGATCAAGGGTGATTCATAAGTTCGTAGACCAAGGTACGATCGGTAAAATGTTTTGAAGGTGGGGCTGGATTTACAATGTTTTCATGTATTGTACGCCGATGCTAATAATGAATGAAATAATGATCAGATGAGGTTATGGAAACAGTTGCTTCTTAAAGATATTTTGTTATCATTTTATTGTTTTCCATTATTGGAGTGTATACCTATATATACCTCTGTACGCTATGAATCGACGGGAACCATGAAATTCTTCCCCTAGGTACAAAGTACTGACAAATTGTGGTTTCAAATTATATACAAATTGATAGAATAGCATAAAGTGATAACATCAATTTATTTGGGTTACAACAAAAAATTGCTCCATTTTTCGACTCTGAATTTTATTGTTCTCGAACCAAAATTAGATGAGGAAAACGGGATTTTTATATGGATCGTTTATTATTCAATGAAATTAGCTGACCAGATAAGATGACTCTGCAGGCTGCAATTTGCCCACCCCAGGTTCAAAGTAAAAGAATTTGAGGTGCACAGCTCAAACTAAATTCAAGAGTTAAATCAGCAAATTTCGTTTCGGTATGTCAGTCAGTCAGTGAGGTAGAGGAACTAAATGTACCAGAAGGATCTGGCCCCAACCGATTTAGATCGGCAATTCTCGTTTCGGCATGTCAGTCAGTCAGTGAAGTAAAGGAGCTAAATGTACCAAAGAAAAGCTAGATCTGGCCCCCAAAGGGCTAAATCGGCAAATCTTGTTTCGGTATGTCAGTCAGTCAGTGACGGCAATTGGTACTAGAGATGCTCATCAATCTTGAAATTAAGATAGAGGTGAATAGTAGTTGAAATTATTCAATGCATATAATAATCACCAATGAGCAGATATCACACTAATATCGTAGATACATAATATCAAATTTATATAGCTAGCGCTGTAAAATAAAATTCAATGCTCTGATTACTTAAATGCCACTGAAGTGACATCGAACAAGAGTATTTTTTCATGGAAGTTGTGGGAAAAAATACTTCTCAGAGATGAGGCGTTTGCTATATCGATTAGTGAGATTGCCAGTTTGTTAATGAAGCTTATCGTCGCAATTGACGCAGGTGCATCAAAAAATGGGTAGCTGGATTGCATAACGGCTGACACTGACGACTCCTCAGCAATTTCTGACTCTCAATTTTAATAATCTGGAACAATCATTTTTGAACTTCAAAATTTCTGCATAACCATTCGAATAAAAGCTGACAACACCAAATTGTGGAGTAGAAGTCAAAATGTGGTCTTGGTTGGTAAAAAAATCTTGTTTTTCTGTAGAATCTACAGCTTGGGGTAACGACAAGCAAATTCTATGTTCGGGAGATTGTTGAATAAAATCGATCCTACTGAAGCATTAAATGTGTTACGCAAGCGTCGCCTGACTCGAGATCAATATTTCATTAAAGTTTTCAGACTTCTTTTGGGATTTCTTTCATAAGAAACAGATACTTTCCCGGAAGGACTGACATGTGCAAAAGGTGCTCTCACAGGATGTGAACTCAGTAAGATTTCTCAAGAAAGGAAATAAGATTTTGGTCGTCGAAAATGAGTTGCTTTTTTTTTAAAGAAAAAAAAAAAAGGAAAAAGAAAAGAATAAGGGGGAAATTTTCGGCTTATTCTTTGTGTTGATCAAGGCAAGATTACTCTCCAACCGCCGGCACAGGTTGGTTTTTGTTTCACTCAAAAAAAAAAAAAAAAAGAAAATGGTGATCATTTCGCATACACTTACAGCCAAATAGCATTTGACACACTTGTTCACGGACAATCAACGTAGGTAAGCAACGTAGAGTCTGGTCAGTATGTAGATGGGTGGTCGCTCCAGAATACCTGGTGTCGTAAGCAGCTTGGGGTCACATGAGGATCCTCCCCAGGAGAGGACCGATTTCTACACTACGCTCAATTACGCAAGACAAAGGTTCTAATCCCTACCCTCTGACTGCCAGCAATAAGAAATGAATGAATGGACTCTCTACAAGAAGCGAAGAGAAGGAACTAGAAGCAAATCAAAACTATCATTTATTATGAATAACGATTGCTCTGTCAATGAA